>VSMD01005648.1:0-17450 GCA_008750895.1 Mirza zaza
CCCAGGCTAGAGTGAGTGCCGTGGCATCAGCCTAGCTCACAGCAACCTCAAACTCCTGGGCTCAAGCAATCCTGCTGCCTCAGCCTCCCAACTAGCTGGGACTATAGGCATGTGCCACCATGCCCGGCTAATTTTTTCTATATATATTAGTTGGCCAATTAATTTCTTTCTATTTATAGTAGAGATGGGGTCTCGCTCTTGCTCAGGCTGGTCTCGAACTCCTAAGCTCAAACGATCCGCCCACCTCGGCCTCCCAGAGAGCTAGGATTACAGGCTTGAGCCACCGCGCCCGCCCTACCTAGAAATTTTTAATTTAATCCAAAGATACAACATGTCTCAGAATGACTCCTCATATCCAAAACAAACTTATTATACACAATATCAACTGAAAATGGATTCCTACAGGAGACTAGACACGAATATCATTTTCTTGACAAATGCCAACAGACAGCTGTCTGAGGCAGTTCTTGGTACTTAGGGAATTTTTAAATGCCCCACTATACAAGGGGACATATCTGTCTTTGGGGAGTGGGTAGAGGCAGTGGGTAGGAACCACACTGTGTTAAGCAACACAAAAGGCTGCAGATACAAACATTTTCAAACCAAAGGTCAAATGCTTTGGACTCTGCAAACTTGGCCCTTATAGTGAGTGGTTTAGGACACCCTCACATGCGTCTTAGAGAGTGGAAGAATTCAGCAATCTGTTCCTCTATAAAACCTCAAAAGAGAAAAAAAAAAAAATTACAGTGAAGCTGAAAGGAGTCTCTAGTAAAAGCAAAGTATTGGGACTGATACTCTTTCAGTAAGCTACCTGTGCTGGATGTAAGAGGCATTTGGAATACTATAAAATGAATTCTGATTTTCAGGATGGACATCAGATACATTGTTTTACAAGAAAGTGAGTTTTAGGAACAGGACAAACAAATCATTTGGCTTTATGGAAAAATTCATAAACATCCCCCAAAGCAAAAGGTCAGAGAAACCATTCATCAGTTTTATTTTGTTGCTTAGTCAGAGCCCAAATGTGCAGAACCGACAATGCCTTTTTTCCATGGCTTAGAAAGCCAGTCTGTTATCAAATTTTAGATTTGCAAAGCAAGAGAACTATAACCATGGATGTGGAAGGGCTCCCCTGATAACAAACCACCAAAGAATTGGTTAGCACCCATAAAACTATATACCAGTTGATTTTCAGATCAAACAAAATGAACTCAAAACCAGCTTAGCTGTGGATTTTAGTGGCATATCTGATGGTAAGCAGAGAGGTAAATAATACAAAAAGTAAGACTTTTAACACCATGAATAAAAACAACAAATTTTTTGCTTAAACCACATTCCAATCAGGATTGTGGACCCACATGTCAGCCTTCAAATTGATTAATTCATTTCAACTCATTAGTGCAATTCTACAGAGGTGAGCAGGGACTTAGCTTTAAGAAAGCAAAAGATTCATACTGCATTGCATCAAAATCCAGACACGCAAAGCAACATTGAAAAAAACTTACTTCTGAATGTTTCCCAAATACTATCTTGCTGCTACTTACCTTTTAACCTGTAAAATTCAGATGAAAGGTATTTAAGTGCAACATATTGTTCCTATGATTCAAAATAGGAAAAGATTATAATGTGGCCCATTTTTATAAACCTCATTTAAATAATTAACTGATCTGATTTATAAAAGGGCCTACCTTGGATTTATCACCTATAATCACTAAAAATGTCCAAAATTTATATTTCTCATTTTGGGATATTAATTTTAAGCATTTTTTTCTTTTTGAAAAAGGTCTGATTTAGGAAACACTCAAAAACTGTAAACAAATAAAGGGAGCTTTTTAAAAAAAAATATGAAAATGTAAGCTCCATTTCATTATAGGCATTGTAGCAGAAGAAATAAGTCAATGGAACAGGAAACAAACCCAAGTTTACAATATTTGTCAAATTTTAAAAATACTATTTTTACTATATCTTTTCAGATTATATTTTCCAAATACCTAGGATAATCCGTTTTGTCCCTTGGTTCATAAAAACCAAGTAGCCATCAATAAAAAAATCAGCAAACACTACATGCAAACACCAGTCTGGTGATAAGAAATTAATATATTCATGCCTTAAAGAGAAAGAGAAGAAGGTAAAAAACAGGAGGCTTTGGAAATTTTAGACTAAATTTACTAAGACTTCTGATAACATAACACCAAAAAAAAAAAAAAGATCCCAAACAAATCCTAACCAATCTGCTTAACAGAAAGGTCATGCAGGCAGGATTTTTTTCCAACTTCTTTGACACAAATGTGTCTTCACTGCAAGCCAGGCAAAACCAAAGAGGCGACACATTTTCTGCATGCTAGTCAAATACCTGGACTCTGCGTTTACGAAACGATGACAACATGATGGTGGAATGTGGAGTCTAAAGAGGGAGGGGGAAGAGCAAGACAACAAGCTTCTAAGGGCAAACTGAACAAAATCATTTCAAATAAAATGAATACATTTAAATGTACTTAATACACTTGTAAAAATCCAATTCCAGATATTTTCTCAGTGGTCTCCCTTTATCCCTTTTTTTTTTTTTTTTGAGAGAGTCTTGCTCTGTTGCCCTGGGTAGAGTGCAATAGCATCATCATAGTTCACTGCAACCTCAACCTCCTGGGCTCAAGTGATCCTCCTGCCTCAGCCTCCCAAGTAGCTGGGACTACAGGTGTGCACCACACTCAGCTAATTTTTCTATTTTTAGTAGAGATGGAGTCTCTCTCTTGCTCAGGCTGGTCTCAAACTCCTGAGCTCAAGCAATCCTCCCACCTTGGCCTTTCAGAGTGCTAGGATTACAGACTCGAACACCTCACCCGGCTTTCTCTTTATTCTATACAGTGGCTAAATCCCACTGGCGATTTAAAATGTGGAAAGATAACCAAGGCTCCCAGGTCTTGGCAGTGAATATCTATCTAGATGAGCTGCCTTGGCCAAGTCACACCCTTTTGGTCCTCAGTTTCCCACTTGTCAAAATAATATGAAATAAATTTTTAAAAACATGCCCTTCTCCATCCACATTCTGATAAATTGAGAATCTTGGGACTAGATGATTCCTAAATCCCCTTCCATTCAGCAGTAAAAGAGCATGATCTCATAAAACCATCATAAACAAGAACTCAAGTTACAAAGATCTGACTTGGGCCTAGTTTGCTAGTATACTTATTTTACAAAATACTAGTTCCTGTTCAAAACTGGTACAATAGGAATATCCAAAAAAGGTGGAAGGGAGGTGATGGTTCACAGCACAGCTGCTCTAATCAGCTGCCCCAAGTGATCAGCTATGCGGTCCTCCTCCACATTCCTGGAGTCAGCATTTGCTACCAGAGCGTTGCATTCCTCTACTGTACAGCCACAGCTGACGTGCTGCAGCAGCCCCCGGGTGCATAACTAGTAGAGTCCTCCCACAGCCCACAGAGGATTGAGTACAAATGGAGACCCTCTCGGCAATAACAAGACATGGGAGACCATTCCTGAGATCAACTTCTTAGGATATGCCGCCAGCCCCACCCTTTAGGATGAAGGCACGTAAGGAAAAGTAGAGAGAATTCTAACTCAAGGAACCAAAAGATATTCTTAAAACAGCTCTCCCCACCTTAACCTCTTGACAGGCTTACTTTGGAGCCTGTGACATATCAGATTTCTTTAAGTAGATGACTACAAAACACTCTGCCAAACCAAAAGCATATCAGAAAAGAATTTACTAAGTTGATGGTTCACTATGAGCACTGCTTCACACTGTCCATCACAGAGCAACTCCTCCTTTCCAGTCTCTCCACCTAGGTCCCTGGATAATAGTTAACACACTTTGAGGGTCCCTTTGAGTAATTATTGGCCCAGTTACTAAAAAAGGCTCATTGTTAATTTCCTGCACAGAGGCCCTTACTGCAGCACTTTTTTTTCCCTGCAGCATGTTTTTTAAACTTTGACTTCAATTTGACCTTTCAAAAATCTAAGACATTGGCTGAAGTGAAAGGGAAAATAAATGACTGGTTTAAGGAGTTGGAGTCTTGGGTCAATGGCTTCATAGAGCTGACTGTTCCTGCTGCTATTCCTAAGATTTTCTATTTCCTGGCTGCAAGACTCCCCCACCCTTCCATCTTTGATACATCCTGCTTTACTTATGTCCAATTGCTATGACGACGCAATTTCTCAACACATTATGAAAATAGTTCATATGGTCTCTCTTTTATTCTTCCCAGACAGCCATGATGTGAAGTTTTTCTAAAATACCATGATGAAGACAGAACAAAGGGCCTAAATATTTTAGGATCTATTATATAAAAGAGATCTGACAAGGTGTTGAGCAGTTCAAGCATCATCTCAACCCAGCGTTCCAGGCTATTCAGGATTTTCATTTAAAACACATTCAACCCTTAACTTTAACAAGCCCTTTGTTGAAAATATATTTTATTCTGGTACATGAAAGACTTTAAAAGCAATTTTCTTTGGAAACCATCTAATCAAATTCGCAGGGATGGCTTTCAGACAAAAGACTGCTCTATCATTCAACGCTAGCAAGGTTGTAGAATTTTTGACAAAATATACTTACCGTCCTCGACTCAAAAGAGCCATTCTCAGGGGAGGGGGGAAGAACTCTAAAGCTATTAAGTTATTTAATTTGGGTCTCATACCAAGCAGGCACCGCATCCACCTATTATTTACAAGCAAATCACAATTGGGGAGGAAAGAAATGTTTATTACAAGGAAAGAAAAGAAGACGGCCAGTCTCAGACCCTTCTGCGTCTAGAGACAGGGCCAAGATTCGCCACACAGGACGCAATTAAGGTCAAAGAGCCCTTTACTCTATGCTCAGGGCTCTTCCTCCTTCCAGGGTGGGCCAGCAGTGCCCGAGGAGAACGAGCTGCAGAAGCGGATCCCCGCCGAGGGAAGGGACCGGGGGCGGTGCGGGGAGCGCTCTGCAGGGAGGGAGACGGCGAAGATCCCGACGAGGGAGCCCCCACCCACCTGCCGCAGCCCGAAGGGCCAGGGCGGGGCCGCAGCCAGCCGGGGGGTGGCGGGGAGGGGCCCGGCGGCCTCGCGCCCCCCTCCCCCCGTCAATGACATTCCAGCCGCCGGCGCCCAGCCTCGGCCGGGCGGCTCCGCGCAGCCCCCGCGCCGCAAAGGCGGTGGCGGCCTGCTCGCCCGGCTCCTCGGCGGACGCTACGGAGCGGCGAGGCCCGCCCGGCTCACCTGTCCGCGCGCCGGCCCCGCCCCGCCCAGGGGCTGCCCGGCTCCCGCCCAGGGTCTGCCGCCCAGGGGCCCCGCTCCCGCCCGGAGCTCCCCTGCTCCCCGTCTCACCGGCTCCTGGGGGTGAGGGGCGTGGGTGCGCCCGGCGAGGGGTGCCGAGGGACTGACGGGACCCGTCCGGCTCCGCTCGCTCCGCAGCGGGTAGTGGCGGCGACGCGCGCGCCCCGCCTCTTTTATAGGCGGCCGCGCGCGCTCCCGCGGCCGGCGGGCGCGAGCGCGGGGGAAGCGCCCCGGCGTTGCGCCAGGGGCGGGGGAGCGCGCTGGCGGAGCGCAGGGGGCGGGGCTCCCGCCCGCAAGCCGCCCGACTGCTGGGGCGGAAAGGGCCGAGGAGTCCCGGAAGGAGCCGAAGCGGCGATGCGGGGGAAGAGGCGAGCCTGGGAGGGCGGCGGTAGGATGAGGAAATGGGGCGCGCGCAAGGGGTGCGGGGAGATGGTGCAGTGGAGTCTCTGCCTCCGCCCTGGCAGGCCGACAGGCTCCGGCCGCACCTCCCTCCCCGCAGCCCGTGCCCTCCAATCCCGCCCCTCCCTCCCGCCCTGCGGAGAGTCGTCCTCACCGCACCCCTCCGCCCCTGGGAGCCGGTCCAAGACTGCGGCGGAGGGCGGGGCAGGGGCCTTCGCTGCAGTGGGGCCGGGGACGCTGCGCGCCCTGGCCGGAAAAAAGCCCAGTCCCAAAGGGTGACATCACCCTCGTGCTTTTCCTGCCCACTTTCCCGAGGAGGAGGCTGGCGCTGGGGACCGAAGTCATCATCGTACTCTGGTGGGGGCTGGGGTGCGGCAAAGGAGGATGACTTGGAGCCCTGGGTTTGAGGAGGTGGGAAGAGGAAAGGCTAAATCCGGATCAAAAAAAAATAAAGTCAACTAATTTGAGACATAAGTCTGGCATTCCAAGATTTGGAGAGTTAATAATTTCTAATATTCTTGAAGCAAAAGCTTTCTCACAGGTCGCAAGTAATGAGATGCATTAAGTCATATTTCGTAAACAAGACATTAAGGTTCTTTCTGCCACAATTAATTGAGCTTTCGTCGTGTACCAGGCACTATGCTAAGCATTTCATGTGGTACCTTTAGTTTTGTTAATCTTTGCAATAATTTTATGAGGTAGACATTATTTCCCCATTTTACAAATGAGCACCTTGACATGCAGGTTAAGGTCTCTTGCTCCAGCCCAGGCAGCTACCAGTGGAGGAGCTGGGATTCGAATCTAAGCAGTCAGAGCCTTCTCTTGGAAACTATATATATTTGTCTTCAAGTAGGAAAGGGAAGCATTTTGATGCAGGTGGATGCTGGGTGCTGAGAGGAGAAAAATAAGATTCCCCAAATTTCTGTTCCTTACAGTCCTCACAGTTTAATGGTCTAGCTCTACACTCTGCATCTAGAGCCCATGGTTAGGAAGGCCTTTTCCTGTCCCCATTCTGGTGACAGCTGGGCCGCAGCCATTGGGAGTAACAACCAGATCATTCCTGTGCAGTCAGGCAGGCTGAGAGCTCTGCAGCTCCGGAAGGCCGCAGCCTCCTGGTTACCAAGCACCCCTCCTCTTTAAATAATTATAAAAGCATTGGCCACTGCACCAGAAGTTGGACCCAGGCCCAGCCCTGAGCTTCCTGGCCCTCTGCAGTTTGGCTGCTTCTCCTATGCCTGGGACCTGCAATCTGATTTCTAAACTGCCCTGGCTGTAGCTATGATACTTAGGAAAAATGTCCCTATTCCGTCACTGCATTGGAGTAGAGAGAAAAGAAGTGGCCACACCCCAGTAGCTGCTTTATAGAATCCGGAGGAAAAATGTAGGAGTCTGAGAGGCATTTCCTGCAATCTTCTCTGTAGAGAACACAGGGCCCGGTAACTCCTCCCTGGGGTGTGCGTTTCTGAGAACAGCTAACGGCAGCCATGGCCTCTTCTCCAGCCAGTAGCTGCAAAATATTTAGTCAGATATTCAGCTCTGGGTACAGGATGGCTAACACAATCACAGCTCTCCAGAATTTCCCAAACCTTCTGCTCCAGCAAAGACTGCATCTCAGGGCCGTGATCAGGAGCTATTAAAAAGGGAGGTTTTTTTTTTTTTTTAAATGACCCTGGCCCCATAGTGAAATGGCAGTTTTGCTGCTTTTGCTAGATGCAAAGGAAACTGGACATCTAAGAGAGAACTCTGTATTGATACAGAAACTAAAATCTTATTTGTTGATCCTTTGATCTGAGACATGGCCAAGAAACAGTATCCCCAGCCCTTTTCACCTCCCACTCACTCACCCACCCTGTTCTGTACTTGGCACTGGAAATGAGCCATTTAAAAAGCCATTCTTCACATTTTCTATTGTCTGCCTACCTCACCTCCCACCAATTTCACCATATGCCTAACACTCTACTAAATGTGGGGAGCAGGGGAAAAACAACAGAAAAGCACAGGATAGTGTAGTGGCTTTGTAACCAATCAACTCCATCTTCTTAGTCACACCTCTCTCGGCCTCTTGAAAAGCAGAGGGTAGGACTGAATTCCAAACTCTTTATTCTAGTTCCAGCAGTCCTCTGAAGGTTTGAAATGCCTTCCAAGTTGTTCAAAAAATAGACTGTTGGGTAGCCAGGCATGGTGGCTCACTCTTCTCCAGCTACTTGGGAGGATCACTTGAGCCCAGGACTTTGAGACCAGCATGGGCAATACAGCAAGACCCCAACTAAAAAAATTTGTTTTTTTCTAAAACAAAGGTGGGAGGATTGTTTTTCTAAAAAAAAAAAAGAAAAAAGTCAACTGTTGAGAAACATGAATTGTAGCATTGTTTTCACATGTTCTGGCCATGGAAAGTCACTTGTCCACTCTCCCTGAGAGCCCCCTGTCCCCCCACCACTACCCCCTCCAAAGTTAACAGGCAAGCACTTCTACTACCTTTCCTCCCTAAAGGGAGCTGATTGGGAAGAGTCATGCTGATTCTGCAGTGTCAGAGTAGGCAAGAAATCATGTAGATCTTCAAAGCATAGTGACTGAATGAACCTAAATGAAATAAGCCAGACACAGAGGACAAATATTATATGATTCCACTTATATGAGAGCCCTAGAATTGTCAGATTCATAGAGACAGAAAGTAGGGCAGTTGTGACCAGGGGCTAGGGGGAGGAGGGAGGGCTGGGGAGTTATTGTTTAATGGCTTCAGTTTCCATCTGGAATGATGAAAACGTTCTGGAGATGACTGGTGGTGATGGTTGCACAATATTGTAAATGTACTTAATGTCACAGAACTATACACTTAAAAATAGTTAAACTGGCTGGGTACAACATAGTGAGACCCCATCCCTACAAAAATTAGAAAAATTAGCTGAACACGGCAGCATGCCACTTGGAAGGCTGAGGTGGGAGGCTTGCTTGATCCCAGGAGTTAAAATCCAGCCTGGGAAACATAGACAGACCTCATCTATTTTTTTAAAAAAGGTTAAACTTTTTTTTTTTGAGACAGAGTCTCACTCTGTTGCCCAGGCTAGAGTGCCGTGGCGTCAGCCTAGCTCACAGCAACCTCAAACTCCTGGGTTTAAGCAATCCTCCTGCCTCTGCCTCCCGAGTAGCTGGGACTACAGGCATGCGCCACCATGCCCGGCTAATTTATATATATATTTTTTAGCTGTCCAGCTAATTTCTTTCTATTTTTTTAGTAGAGACAGGGTCTCGCTCTTGCTCAGGCTGGTCTCGAACTCCTGAGTTCAAACGATCCTCCCACCTCAGCCTCCTAGAGTGCTAGGATTACAGGTGTGAGCCACCACACCTGGCCTAAACTTTTATATTATATTTTACCACAATTAAAAAACAAAGTAAAACACAAGGGACTGCTTCTGAAATCAGGCACATTAGAGAAGTGGCCTGATAGTCTCCGGGAGCATGGGACTCCAGGTGACAGCAGAGGTGAGCTCCTCCCTTCCCTCCCTAATCCGATGTCCTAATCTGGCTCCAGTTATTTCTCATCTGTCCCGGTGAGACCGCCCTTTAGGCCTGATCAGTTCTATCTGTCCTACTAATCTTGAACACACTATTACTATCAGTTTCCCAAACCATTTCAAACCTTTTTGAAAAACTTCAATAGCTTCTCATTGCTTATAGAATAGCCCAAACTATTTCAATAGACATTCTGGAACCTCTGCAAACTTGTGTCCATTTACCTTTCCACAGCATCATTTCCTTCTGCTTTTCTCCACTGACCTGAGTTTAGCCTCTTTCTGTTATTTTTCCAATTCCATGCTTTTGCTTACATTTTTTCCCTCCAATTAGAATGTCCTTCTTTCCCAACACTCACCCCTCATTTCTGCCTGGAAATCTTACCCATTTTGAGCATATGTAAGTAGCACCTTTCTGGAACAGCAGCTTGGCAATATATAGATCAAAATATAAAACCTGCATGCCATTTGACCCAGCAATGTTCTATCTAAAAATTCACCTTAAGGAGGCAGGACAAGATGTATATTTAAATATATGAATACTCATAAAAACAGCAGAAGCAACCAAGTCATCAACCGAAATGCTTTTGTTTGTTTTTGAGAAAGAGTCTCCCTCTGTTGTCCTGGCTAGAGAGCAGTGATATCATCGTAGCTCACTGCAACCTCAAACTCCAGGGCTCAAGTGATTCTCCTGCCTCAGTCTCCCAAATATCTGGGATTACAGACATATGCCACCACACCCAGCTAATTCAAAAAAATGTTTTTGTAGAGATGGAGTGTTGCTATGTTGCCCAGGCTGGTGTTGAACTCCCCTCCTCAAGCAATTCTCCCACCTCAGCCTCCCAAAGTGCTAGGATTAAAGGTGTGAGTCACCATATCCGGCAGGCCGTTCTTATTTCGTCTATTACTTCTCTAGATTACCTTTAACACAGTATTTCCCAAAGTTATTAATATTTGACTGCCAGATTCTTTTTTAGAACCCTGCAGAGAAACATGGGAAAAAGCTGCCCTAGAGGAAACAAATCTATTTTCTGTGCTCCCACAACTTCTAGCTCGACAGATCAAGCATCCCAAGTACTTAAATCACATCCTTTTTTTAAAATATTTTTTTCTATTAAAATTTTAACTATTTACATTTTTCTTTTTTTTTTCATTGCTTTCCATCCTAGTTTGTCCTAAAATCACATTCTTCATTGAATAAAAATTCTAATCCCAATGTCATTTATTTCGAAAAACATTGTTAAAATCGACTTTCCATCCTTGCTACAGGTTGATGGCTTCAAGATAACCTTAGTCACCAGCACCCTATTTTCAGGGTTGTGGGTTCTAGTACAGTTGATTTCATTATTACTTCATCAGAACTGTAAGCATGGTTTTCTTGGGGGGTGGGAGAGAGAGGTATCTTTAAATTATGAAATAATTTCAAATTTACAGAAAAGTTATTATAGTAGGAAGAAATCCCATGTTCCTTCACCCACATTCCTGTTTGTTAAACTTTGACTATATTTGCATTATTATTTTGTGTGTATACACACATGCACATCTACATGGGTGCATACACACACACACACACACGTGTATACGTATTCCCCCCATTTGAAAAAAAGTTGCAGACATCATACCAACTTACTTCAATGTGTATTTTCTAAGAATAAGAACATTCATTTTTATAACCACAGTATAATTATTAATATCAAAGTCAAGAAATTCACAGTTTTGGGAGGCTGAGGTGGGACGATTGCTTGAGCCCAGGAGTTTGAGGTTGCAGTGAGCTATGATGCCACTGCACTCTAGCCTGGGTAACAGAGCAAGACCCTATTTTAAAAAAAAAAAGAAAGAAAGAAATTCATGTTGACATAATATTGTTCTCTAATCTATAGGCCTCAGTTAAGTTTTATCAGTTGTCCTAATGTCCTTCACAACAAAAACAAACACACAGAAAAATCTTTTTTTCTGGTCCGGGTTCTAAGCCAGGGCTATACACTGCATTTAGTATAAATATCCTGAAGGTGCTAAAAGAAAAAAACCATTTCTTATTCTAGCCCTCTGAGAGGCCGAGGTGGGCGGATTGCTCGAGGTCAGGAGTTCTAAACCAGCCTGAGCAAGAGTGAGATCCTGTCTCTACTATAAATAGAAAGAAATTAATTGGCCAACTAATATATATATATATATATATATAATTAGCCGGGCATGGTGGCGCATGCCTATAGTCCCAACTACTCGGGAGGCTGAGGCAGGAGGATTGGTTGAGCCCAGGAGTTTGAGGTTGCTGTGAGCTAGGCTGACACCACGGCACTCACTCTAGCCTGGGCAACAAAGTGAAACTCTGTCTCAAAAAAAAAAAAAAAAGAAGAAAAACAATTTCTTAAATACATCAATTTTGTACAAACTGATATTTTTAAAAAAACAGAGGCTGGCTGTAAACTAGAGAATAAATTCCTGCATAATGGGTTTTTTGGTGAAAGCACCACATGGTTGGGAGACCACAGCTCTCCTCTGCTTCCAGTAGGTCCACAGGAAATCTGCTGTCAGGAATCACTAGGCAGGAGAGAGAAAGGGAAGGGAATCAGCAAGTATGATACGGTACCTGTTAGAAGCTCCGTGGCTCTCACAGAGCTTTTGGTTGTCCTGGCACTGAGCTAGATGTCCAAACCTAATTATGTCACTGCTGTCATCATGAGAAACTTGAGAAGGAGGGGAAAGCTCCCAGCACCTGGGTGGAAAATTCTCAGAACTCCATTCTTCTACATGAGGGGATGTGTAGAGTTTTTGTCCCACTAGAATTTTCAATTCATCATCAAATTTGCTTTAAGATGCTATAGGACAATGATGTAACGAAAATATGGGCAGTTAGCCTGAGAAATGAGGTCAAGCTTGAAAGGAAGCAAGCAGACGAGTACTCAAATTGGAAACTGAACTAAGTCCTTAGTATCTACAGTAAGGAATCTGATGCTACTCATGCACATCAGGAGCTGCATCTCTCGGCTAGCAGTCATTATCTCTACCTGTATCAAAAACCTGGCCTCCCTGGTGCTCGCCTTTCTTGGTTTACCACCAAGAATCCATTAGGAATACCAGCATCAAATGACACGGGCAAGACAGCTACCCATGCCTACAGGAGGGATGTTCAAATATCGTAAGAGGTGTTTTCTATGGAGTGGTATGAATTGAAAGTGGAAGAGACTTTCCTTAAAGATCATGTTGCCTAGTGATTTTTTTTGTTGCCTAGTGATTTTATTTTGCTTTTTCTGGTTTGGTTTTGTTCTTAATTTTTTTATTTTTGTAGAGACAGTGTCTCATTATGTTGCCCAGGCTTGTCCCAAACTCCTGGCCTCAATCCTACCCCCTTGGCCTCCCAGAGTGCTGGGATTAGGGGCGTAACTTACGGTGCCAGGCCCACTTATCATTTTTTTTTTTTTTAATTTTGAGACAGAGTCTCGATTTGTTGCCCAGGCTAGAGTGAGTGCCGTGGCGTCAGCCTAGCTCACAGCAATCTCACACTCCTGGGCTCAAGTGATCCTCCTGCCTCAGCCTCCCGAGTAGCTGGGACTACAGGCATGCACCACCATGCCCGGCTAATTTTTTGTATATATATTTTAGTTGGCCAATTAATTTCTTTCCATTTATAGTAGAGACGGGGTCTCGCTCTTGCTCAGGCTGGTTTCGAACTCCTGAACTCGAGCAATCCGCCCACCTTGGCCTCCCAGAATGCCAGGATTATAGGCATGAGCCACTGTGCCCGGCCCACCTATCATTTTTGACAGAGGGATTTTCTCATACACAATCTTACATGGAACATCAAGAGATACAGCACATAAAGCAAAAATGCTGTGACAGAGAGGATTCCAGAACTCCATTAGGGCCCCACTTAATGGCTGTGTAAAACGTGAGCTGCACAACCCTGGTAGGCACAATTTACCTCCTAGTATCATAGATTTTCAAGGTTAACAGGACAATATTCCAGCAGAGGGTAGCTGTATCTTAAAGACTTTTTGAAATCTGCATGAAGCCTCCATATTGACTGGCTACAGGGCTGAGCCCCATCCACTCAACACCCCCATCCTGAAGTTGGTGCTTTCCAAACTGTTCCCTGTCATGGTACGTAACAAATCATGCCATTTGTAAGGCACAGGTAAAGAGAGGAAGTGCAATGGCAACTGGGTCTGGGGAGGGTGTCTGGCAGCCCCACAGGCTAAGGATGCCAGTCCACCAAGACATGCCATCTGGGAAGCTAAGCCCTGAGGAACTGCCAAGCAAGCACAATTGGAAAACTACAGTGACAAGTCCAATTCTTTTGTTTTGCAGGTGGGGCTACTGAGGTTCAGAGAGGGTGAATGACCTACCTAAGGCCACAAAACCTAAAAGTGAATTGAGCCCAGGACTCCTGGCTCCATCCCCAGTGTTCATTCCACTCTACTGTAAAAAAACTTTAATATGTCCATATCTCTTGTTAGATAAAATAAGGTCAGTTAATGGCACATAATTCTAAACAAGGAATGATAGAAACAGAAGCAATTTTCCCAAGGTGAAAGTCAAAAAGAAAAACAAGGAAGAAACACATACCACTTAATACCTAGACTATGTACTATCATGCCCCTAATGACAGACATAGTCACGGTACAGGACATTGATCGCAATGAACCAAAGCTAGACATCAGCTTTGGGTTGTTTTTTTTTTCCCAAGCATCTTCACATTGTATAGCTTTGAGTTTTTAAAAAATTAATCTTTATTACTTATTTTTTAGCACCATAGTCAACAATTTATAGAATGAGTCACTTCAAGCCACTTAAGAGTACCAGTAAACACTCCCCCACAAGACATTTAGCACAAAGGAATAGATCTATGGCTCCTGCCTCAGCATTATAAAAGAGAATGAGTCTTTCTATAAAGCAAATCTCAACTCTTTATCTCAATAGTCAAGCTCTGGATTTCGGCAGTGGCCTTAGGCAAATTTATCATCATTCATTACTCAGAACATATATAAAAAATTATAAAGCCGTTATCAATTCCTTCCTAACATATTTATTTAACCCCAACTAATTGGTTATGGATACTCAGTTCATGTGTAATGTTGTAAGCCCCATCTCAGCCCAACTGAATTCAAATTGAAAATCAAAAAAAGACACCTGCCCCAGTCTATCCATCTCTAGCCATGTAGGGAACAAATTCCAAATTAAGATGACAAAGAGTGCACCTTAGTTCAATGTTACGTGTGTTTCCAGTCCTAATCTCAGACACTAAGCTATCCCTGATGCCATCTGGGGCTTAACCTATGCGTTCATGACACATTTCCTCTGGATTTAGAATTTTCACAAGATGAGAAAGGCAAAACAACCATAACCCAGACTTGCAAAAGGGTTTGGCCTCAACTACTAAATGATACTTTAGAGGGGACATTATGAGTCTTTACTTTTTCTGGGAATTCATCTGAATAGGGGTGGGGTAGATGGGTGGGGAAAACTGTGAGCTCACTCTAGTTTAGAGTGAAATGTTTGAGGTATTACCAACTTTTTGAGAGATACTAGAGACACAAGGAATAAAGGATGAGACTTGGTGCTAAACACCTTTTCTCATTACTTTTGCAAAAAAAAGAAAGGCCAATTTCATTAACTCTATCATATGACCCCTTAAGGAGCTACCCAATCTACTAACGGACCCCTAAGACTTTGTGGCCCATGAAAATCTCCTCTCCAAGTCACAGGGTATAAATATATAAAAATAAATATTGGCACATTTCTAAATCCGATGTGACTTCTCCCACACGCAGCCGTCTTCAGTTGCTTTATTATTGCCTCTTTGCAACACGATGGCGATAATGGGTGACGGAGTGACATCAGGAGCGCCAGAAGGAAGATGTCAGAAAGCCCTTGGGGACAGGAATCTCCTTGCGTTGCAAACATTTCTGTTAGGGAAAAATAAAGAAAACAAGAAGAGTTTCTGATAACAGTGCTTCCAACACTTAGTGGTTAAAAGAAACTTTAAGTCCTATGGAATGGTGCACAAAGAAGGAAAAGACAGACTGACAGTTCTGTAAAAGACGACCGCTTCTGCATAAATGCCACAGAGAACAAGTAAATGGCTGTGATTATGCCTGCTCCACCCTCGTCTCCCCACAGACGGGCATCACCTTTCACCAGTGCTGTTTTCCCCATCTAGCTTGTAGGAACTGAACGTCAATAGGCTATCCTGGCACACCTACCATGGAGTTCTTATTTGTCAAAATTAACCTCTTAACATTTCCTGGCACTTGGAAACAGGGAAGAGTCCAACTGAATGTGCAGTTTGTTCTTATGGAGGAAAGCGAACACAATTACCAGTAGCCTGGGCCTGAGACTGAAAAGAGAACTTTGGCGAGGCTGGGCGCGGTGGCTCAAGCCTGTAACCCTAGCACTCTGGGAGGCCCAGGCGGCGGATTGCTCGAGGTCAGGAGTTCGAGACCAGCCTGAGAAAGAGCGAGACCCCCATCTCTACTATAAATAGAAAGAAATTAATTGGCCAACTAATATATGTAGAAAAAATTAGCCGGGCATGGTGGCACATGCTTGTAGTCCCAGCTACTCGGGAGGCTGAGGCAGCAGGATTGCTTGAGCCCAGGAGTTTGAGGTTGCTGTGAGCTAGGCTGATGCCAGGGCACTCATTCTAGCCTGGGCAACAAATCAAGAGTGTCTCAAAAAAAAAGAACTTTGGCCAAAATGCAAAAAATGTATTGGTGAGAGAAGATTCACTAAATATAGTTTATTCATCTCTTAGGATTTCTTCCTCACAGGCAGTATGGAGAGTGATATGTAGGAAGAAGATGAAATGGCAGCCCTTACACCAAAGGTTAAAGGGGAATTAAGAACAAAAAGCAGGGTTTGGAAAAACTAAGAGGAAGAGACAGCAATCAGAGCATCTGGAGGTCCAAGACTTGTCAGACACAGACATGTTCCAGGCTAACAACTATGGGGTGTGCTAGTCTAAGAGCATCTTACCTCCAAGAACTGCTTGAGGCGTATGAAGGAACCCATCTGTCCTGCACTTGTGATGGCTTCAATTCTACATGGAGAGAAAGAACACATGTGAATTACACCTGTGACACACACCTATCTTCTGAAGAGGAGTTAGGTATGTTGTTGATCTGGATAAGGGGGTATACATCAAATGACTCACAGAGATGCCTTCTAGACTAAGGATGCTGTTGCTCTTCCAAGTGGTCCCAACCTTCTTTTCAAACAAGAGGACCAAGGAGGGGAGAGCACTATTCTTTCCAAGGTCTTTGTGGATCAGGTTGGGAGGATTTTGCTAAGGCCTCCCAATTTGATATGCCAGTGCATTGAGAGGATGCAGAAGGGTTATTAGAGGTGAATGCCACACCAGAGTGAAGCGAAATGACTGATAAATCAGCTTCTCCAGCTCAATTAATGAGAGGATTTAACTTCTTGGTTTAATTTATGACTACCAATAATCACCACCCCAGATTATCTGGGGGAGTTTGGAATTGTCAAGAAATGCCAGATAGCTTAAAAGACCTCTCTAATTCGTGTTTTTGTTTCACCAACAATATATAAGAGAAACTGTCATTAGAGTTTAAAAGCATTTACTCAAAGAGGAGAAGGACAAGAGTAGGAAGATGTCATACTTAATACAAGTGTTTATTTTTATTTGTTTAAATTTACTTTTATGTTTTATAAGTTTTTTGTAGTGACGGGGTCTCACTATGGTCTCAAACTCACAGGCTCAAGCGATCCTCCTGCCTTGGCCTCCCAAGGTGTTGGGATTACAGGCGTGAGCCACTTCACATGTTTTTAACTTGAGTCAAAAACAGCATGTAATAGCACCCAGGGGTATCTGATACCTGGTTCATGAGTTTTACCTACTAAATCCCCTGCGGTCTATTCAACAAGCTTGATACCTGGGGAAGTAGTCCTCTTTGATGAGAATTATCATTTTCCAAAACTGGACCTGGTACTGCTTCATGAGGGCATGCCCACACACCTGGAGGGAGAGACAGGCACTGTCAGAGCAGAGAGTGAAGATTCACACTCACAGGAGAGCTCCATAAGCACCCAGCCCTTTGCCTTTCACTCCTATCAAAAATTTCAGCCACACTCCACTCTTGCTGCTTCATCTGACTAGCCTTAAGTGTAAAAAAATAATAAAATAAAAATACTTCAGCCATGATCTACTGAACTAGCTAACAAGGGAATAAATAGAAAAATCCAATTTTCTTCTAAAGCATTTCTCTGTATATGGCAATATTTCCATTTAACTGGACTGTCAGGTCTTAATGA
>VSMD01005656.1:0-24632 GCA_008750895.1 Mirza zaza
TATTCCATCTAGCAGACTTTTTAAAAGAATACGGGCTGGGCGCGGTGGCTCACGCCTGTAATCCTAGCTCTCTGGGAGGCCAAGGTGGGCGGATCGTTTGAGCTCAGGAGTTCGAGACCAACCTGAGCAAGAGCGAGACCCCATCTCTACTATAAATAGAAAGAAATTAATTGGCCAACTAATATATATAGAAAAAATTAGCCGGGCATGGTGGCGCATGCCTCTAGTCCCAGCTACTTGGGAGGCTGAGGCAGCAGGATTGCTTGAGCCCAGGAGTTTGAGGTTGCTGTGAGCTAGGCTGACGCCACGGCACTCACTCTAGCCTGGGCAATAAAGTGAGACTCTGTCTCAAAAAAAAAAAAAAAATACGTAATGCTAGTGGGTGATTTAGAAATAGCCATTAAAGTAAAATATGGGAAAAACCTAATTTAGTTATACATATCAATTATATGCATGCATTATATATAGTTAATATATAATTGTATACATAATTTTATATAATTATATATGGAAAGGTATTCGAAAATTCATAGAAATAATATGTTTCAACTTCAAAGTACTGAAGCCTCTATCACAAAAGAAGGCAAAGGCAGGCTCAGTGTTGTGCACCGGTAGTCCCAGCTACTTGGACGGCTGATCCTGGAGGATCACTTGAGTCCAGAAGTTCAAATTCAGCATGGGCAACATAGCAAAACTATGTTTTAAAATTAAAAATAAATAAGCAAATAGGGGAAGAATAAGTATAGAAAAAATGGAGGTGTTTTCTAGCTGTATCTATAAATTTTTATTTGTATTATTTTTTAATAAAGAGATTGCAAGTGTAAACAAAAATATTTACATCTATTAAGTCTGAATGAGATACACATTAGTGTTTGTCTTACTATTTTCTGTACTTTACTATGTTTGAAATATTTCATACATGAAAATATATTCATTAAAACCATAAATTACAGAGCATTTTTAATGAACTGAATGAACATTACATACCTTGATTTGGCAAAAAAGAGAAATGGCTGAAAAAATTAATGACTTATGCAAGAGTGCCTATGTTAATTAACACAATTTAGAAATGAATTCACATTTTAAATTTTGTAAATTGTAGTTAAGGTACCTTACTATCATACTGTATTCTAACGGCAATAACTTCCGAAGCAGAGTGAAAACTTTCCTGACACAACAATTTTCCATGTTTAATAGTATACATCTTGCAATCCCGGTAGAAATGCGACCATGCTTGGGCGAATTCAGGGCAGCCAAGAAAATATTCTACAGTGACTTCGTGAAGACCCGGAAAAGGCTTTGGCAGTCGTTAGCAGCGATGCACGTGGGAGCGGGAGAACGCTGCCTCCGCAAGATGTCGCTGGCTCTGAGCTTGCCCTCTTTCCTTCACAGCTCGGCCCTACTTCCCCGACGGAAAAGCCGGTCGGCCTGCAGCAGCTTGCGAGGCCGAGGTAGATTCTGATCAATGTCTGCCAAGCGACATATGACGACTTATTAACATAGAAACCAGGAAATTAATTACCACGGTCTAGTTCTGGAAGTGGCCTTTAACTAATCTGGTCAACACTTCCATTTACGACAGAATTAATCGCTCGAAAGCTGATTAACGAGAAGACGCTGTGGGCAGTTATCAACGTCAAAGCAAAACATTCAAGCCTGGGGACATTTGCAGGCGCAGGGTAGAAAGCCTGGTGAATAGCCGGCAGGGACTGCGAGTATTCTTAAAATTTAGCGTTCATTAAGCTGGCCCAGTATTCTGAGTTTATATCATAATTAAGGAAATATTCAGTGATGGTGGCTTGGTTCTGTGAATTATATCATGGCTGCATAATTCATATCTTTTATTTGATTCTGTGTAATTCAAGTTTAGACACTGATTAATCCATAATTGAACAGCAAAATTTTTAAGGAGCTTCACATCATTAATGTTTTTGGAAATAAACCATCACTGGTCATTAATTATTTCAGATCAATCTTTACTGCCAAATTTGGAGAATGATTCTTGGATTAGTTAATTTAATTGATCAAAGATAATTAAATTTATCATTGACCCAATAATTTAGTTGGTCAGAATATTAATGACCGTCAGAAGCTGAGCATCCAATTAATTTATTAATAAGTATTTTCACGCTTGGGTTGATTTTAGAAATACCATTAAATAAGTATGACCATGGTCTGCAACAGCATCTCTGAAATTTCTACATGTGAGGGGTTTAGGGGCTATGATCCTTTTGGGAATACAGGCTAGAGGATCTGTCTTACGCATAAGGAGCACACACAGTTTCACACGATGTTATGTTAATTGAAGCGGCTTGATGAGAACTGATGGTGATTATGAAGGAGCCTAATCATTCCCACCCTTCCCACCGATCTCCCCACACATCTGTCTTTGATTCCACCAAATCAGGTTCATGATGTTGTGTTCATTTTAAAGGCTAAAATAAATTTATTCACAACATATGCTTTTTGAGTTGTTCAAAAATATGCAAACACATTTGTAGTATTATTTGGTAATATAGTCAACTCTTGAACAACACAGGGATTGGGACATTGACCCCCACACATTTGAAAATCAGCATATAACTTGTGACTCCCCAAAAGCTTAACTACTAATAGTTTACTGTTGACCTAAAGTCTTACTAATAACATAAACAGTAGAATAATGCATGTTTTGCATGTTATGTGTATTATATCTGTGCTGCTGCCCAACTGGGTTGTGTCGCCCATTGCACAGAGAAAAGCCAATACACCGAGTAGTCAGGCTTGCAATGGAGAAAGGGTTTCATTCCACAGAGCACTAAGTGGAGAGACAGGAGGAATTCCTCAAATCCGCCTCCCTGAGAATTTGGGAGACAAGGTTTTTAAAGACAGTTTAGAGGGCAAAGGATTAGGCGATTGGGGCAAAATCATAGGGATGTAGAAATTATCTTCTTTGCTGAGCCGGTTTTTGAGTGGGGGTGGCAATACCAGTTGAGTCAGTTCCTTGCTATGGACCTCAGCCAGGCGGGTCAGCTGCTCCGCCAGCATGCAGGGCTCGGAGGACATCTCTGGAACTACCTTTAGGTTTCCAAAAGATGATGTTATCTATGGAGACAGTTAAGTCTTTACAACCAGCAGCTATATGACTGCAGAGTAGCAATTATAGAGAAGCAAACAGGGGGACAGTGGCTGATTGTTATTATTATTATTAGCTAGGCCTGTGCCTTCACAGAGTTTCAGGCTTTTACCACAATTCTCACCCTTTGTTGGTTTGTAAAGGGCAGTTTCAGCTGTATTCTTATTAGTACAATAAAGTAAGCTAGAGAATAGAAAATTCTATTAAGAAAGTCATAAGGAAGAGAAAATATATTTACACTTTATTAAGTGGAAGTGGATCATCATAAAGGTCTCCATCCTCATTGTCTTCACATTCAGTAGGCTGAGGAGGAGGCGGAGGAGGAGAGGCTGGTCTTGCTATTTCAGGGGTGGTGTGGGCAAAAAAATCCACATATACATGGATCCCTGCAGTTCACATTGATATCGTTCAAGGGTCAACTGTATTTCTATTAGGAATTGGGCAAGGAATGCTGAAAATGACAGTATTTAGTTGAGTTGAGGTGGAGTAGGGAGCTGGCAAGAGGGAATTCAGAGGGAATTAGCAAGGTAGCTTTCGGTGAGGATGGACTAGTCGGCCAGCTTTAGGATATGCTTTGAGGACTCACTGAAAGATTCTCCATTCTGAAAATTTTCTTTTCCTTACCTATTTACATAGAGTGCACCACAGCTAAAAAGAAAATATTCCTAGTAGGCAAAATAGAGTCATTTTTGATCATTGGTACATTTGGATATAATTATTTATCTGATCCTTTATTAAAACCATTAAAATCTCTATTAATCACATATTGTTGCATAAGAAATTACTTCAAATGTCGTGGTTTAAATAACAAACATTTATTAATATTACCTCACTGTTCCTGTGAGTCAGGAGTGTGGGAGCGAGGCTTTGCGGGGGGCTCTGCTCCGGCTCTCCCCCTAGGCTGTGGTCCAGATGCCGAGGCAGCTGCAGTCAGCCAAGGCTTGCCCGGCCTCAGAGATCCACCCCCAAGTTGGCTGCGCTGCATGGCTGCTGGCAGAAAGTCTCTGGTCCTTGCAATATGAGCCTCTTCAACTCAAGAAGTGCAGTTTCTTCATGACAGGGCAGTTGGATTCCCTCAGAGTAAATGGTCTTAGAAAGAAAGAAGACTGTAACACAAGTTGACTTTTGATGAAAAAAAGGGAGGAGAAAACAGGTTTAAAAAATCATCTTTCAGTTGTGAAGTGTGCTGCAATAAACATTCAAGTACACGTGTCTTTTTGATAAAATGACTTCTTTTCCCTTGGATAGATAGATACCCAGTAGTGGGATTACTGGATCAAATGGCAGGTCGATTTTTTAGTTCTTTAAGGAATCTGCATACTGTTTTTACATAGAGGTTGTACTAGTTTGCAGTCCCACCAACAGTGTATAAGTGTTCCTTTCTCTCCACGTACATGCAAGACTCTGTAGTTTTTGCACTTTTTAATAAAAAGCCATTCTGACTGGGCTAAGGTAATATTTCATTATGGCTTTAATTTGCATTTTCCCGGTAATTAGTGACATTGAGCATTTTTTCATATGTTTATTGGCCATTTGTCTATATTCTTTTGAGAAGCTTCACACTTTCAAATTTAACTCAATCATTACAAAAGTGATCCTTGTAACTAAAAACATTTATATGCCCATTATACTTTGAAATAAAAAAAATCGCTTTTCAAATTTTGATCTTTGGCACCACATTGTCACTCAGATGTAAATAGGCATTTATCAAAGAAAAAGATGTCTGTGCTCAAACAAGTTTGGGGAAAAAGTATGTTTAATCAATAAACAAATGCTAACAACTTTTTTTTACTGGACTTCTCTTATACATTATAAATTCCCAAAAGAGAAACCTATTTTACAGTTATTCTTAACTGACCTACATCACTTTGGCTGTTTAAAAATCTTCAGAGTTCTTTGGATAAAATTCAGTGATTACAGGTAAGTGAAAGATTCGCACTCATTCCTTACTTACAAGAAATGTAAGGACTATTACAAGACAAACAAGTTTTAGATGAAATTCCGCCAAACATTCAGACGTTTATTTGCAAGGTGTCCCAAAGGGCCATCATTGCTTAACCAACTATCAAATAGTATCTGTGAACAGAGACTTTTATGAAGTAGAAGGACAAAGAACTAAAGCTCTTTGAGCTCTACTCTAAAGGGATAGGTGAACTTGGAAGATTCTTAGATATGAATGAAAAATATAACCAGCATATCTTGTGCTAATTAGCAAACTACCACTGGAGTGTGAATTCCTGACCAGATGTCAGGGCTGACTAACCACCTCTAGATGTTGGATTAAAATCAATTTACACACATATACATCACAGTTTCTATTAAAATAAATTGCTACAAGGACAGCAAAGAAATATCATTTTCCAAATATTTTGCCACATCATTCTTTTTTCTCAGAGTATTTATGGAATTTATTTTTTTAAGTACGGAAAAGTCCTACTCTAGCAAGAAAAACCATCAGAAAGAGGTCCAGGTGAGCTGAAGAGAACTGGCTCCTAAATGGAAGATAGCAAACTTATAACGGGAAATTGATAATGATACATGCAGACAAGAGACTGTTGCCTGCATCTCATTCTCCTGGGCTGGAAGAATCAATAAAGGACCTATGTGAGTCAACAGTGTCTTGTAAAAAAATAAATAAATAAAAGCTGTAATTTATCAGGGTGCAGCATCAAAGCAGGTTAAGTAAAGTTTTAAGGCCCAATGCCTGGGGGAGGGGCACAGCAATGTTCTGAAATATATAGAAAAATTATGAATTAAATCAAAAGTGACCTTTTATTACACACAGATAGGTAACAATATAGTACTTTTACTAACATCATGATCCTGTTTTCAAAGTCATCAAATAAACAAGTTCAAGTATATATTTAAGCTAAACTTGTGAAATAAAAGACATTCATAGAAAGACGTAACAATAAATAAATAGACTCCAAACCATGCCATCTACAACAGGAAAAATAATGGAGATACAACATGTATAGAGTATTTCCTCTGAGTTGAGTGTTTCACATGTGTTCTGCTACTACTGCTGTACATTTATCGCCTACTAACCCTCACAACAACCCTGCGAGGATGAATTTGTTACTATTTCCTTTGTACAGACAACCATGGAAGGTAGGTAATTTGTTCAAAAACAAATTTTTTTAAAATTTTTATTTATTTTTTATTTCAAATTTTTATGGAGTACAAATGTTTAGGTTACATCTGTTACATTTGCACTGCCCAAGTCAGAGCTACAAGTGTGTCCTCCCAGACCCTGCACACCACACCTATTAGGTGTGAATTTACCCATCCCCTCCTCCCCCCCAAAACAAAATGTTCATACTGTAAACTAAGTCCAGCTGACTCCACAGCCCATGCTGAATTTCTAACTACATTGCCCTTCAGTCATAAATATTGTTCCAGAGAGAGCAACTTCTGGCAGTAAACCAAAAAGCAAAATGAAGAAGATTGTTTCGGAGAGCTTGGTTAAATCAATACCTGTTTTTAGAAATAAGACAATAAAGAACACAGAGTCTTATAGCCCAGAATCAAAAAGAATTAGAGCCACGTTAGACAAAGAAATTTGGAGTTACCTAACGCAATGAGTGTCTCTTTTCTGTGCTCCACATAACACCTCACCACTATAAACATTTTGTAATGTAGATTTATGGAATATGAAAAATGTTCTGAGTTGATTCTCAATCTCTTTGTATTTTAAATCCCTATGTCACTCCTCTATTATGAAAAAGAAAAAAAGTCTTCCTTTTCTTAGAATTAACTTTAACCAATAATTCTAAGACCAGATTGCTTTCTTTCCAAGAGAAAAGAAATGATTATAAGAATAGATAGAACCTTGAATTAGTAATTCATACCAATAAATACTTGTTTCATTGTTAGTGTGAATTTCAATTCAAAAAGCTTTTAACATGTATATCTTACGCACTTATTATTATGCTGAGAGTTGTGGTAACATAGAAAGCTTGTAATTCATCATCAATGCCTTCAAAGAAACTTGCTTCATGAGAGAAGCAAGACATGTAAATGTTATATTCTTAAATCATAATTCTAGGCAGGATAAGAATAAGTGCCCAGATGAATAGACCAGAATTCCCCAGACTATGTTCCAAGAGATATTTAAAAGAAGTTCATTTTTAAAAATATATATCCTGGTATTAAATGCTTTTGAAAAACATACAATATTTCATTCTTGAATACTATCTTTGCAAATTATTTCATAATCACCAATATTATCAAATATATATCATCTTAGGGAATATGTTAAATGCTTTAGATGCATTATTTCATTTAATTCCCCAAGTAACTTCATGAAACAAGTATTATTATTATTCTCATTTTATAGTTGACAAAGGTGAGATTTGGTGAGCTAGGATAACGATTGCTGGTGGTGCTCAGTGTTAAGGAACCAAATTGCTAGCTCCCAGAATGTGGGCTTTAGCTCAAAAGAAGGCCATGTGCCTGAGGTCTCTGAATATTTTAAGTAAAGTTGGTCCCCTTCCCATTTTTCGAACCACCAACATGGCTTTCTTCAATAAAGGAAATTTACACTCCCAAATTTGCATTTATTTGTTTACTCACTTTTTTCCATCTATATTTCTAAACTGCTCAGTCCACAAGAGAAAGAAATATGACTATAACTATCTTTTTCACTAGTATATCCAGTGCTAACCTAATTCTTAACCCAGAATTGGTACTTAATAAATATTTTTAATTTTTTTTTTATTTCAGGATATTATGAGGGTACAAACATTTTGGTTACATTTTATGTCTTTGCCTCACCGTAGTGGGGGTTACAGGCATGCTCTTCCCCTCTACAATGCTCACCACGTCCATTAGTTGTGAGTTTACCCCCTCAACCCCCTAATCCCTGGAGAATATTACTACCGAGTGAGCACCATAGTGTTGATCAGTCAGTGCCAATTTGATGGCAAGTACATGTAGAGCCTATTCTTCTGTTCCTGTGATACCTCACTTTGGAGGATGGGCTCAATCTCTATCCAGGAAAATATAAGAGATGCAAGATCACCATCATTTCTTATATCTGAGTAATATTCCATTGTATACATATACCAAATTTTAATAATCCACTCATGCATTGACAGGCACTTGGGTTGTTTCCACATCCTTGCAATAGTGAATTGTGCTGCCATAAACATTTGAGTACAGATGTCTTTATAATATTTAATGGAATGAAGGAAGAAAGGAAGGAAAGAAAAAAGGAAGCAGTAAGCAAAGAAGGAAAGAAGAAAGAGAATATCAAAGCAAAAATTGCACCAAAGTTTAACAGGTAAGGAAGATTTTAAGCAAGGGTCTTACAATAGGAGAGAGAAGCCAGTGTGAGCTCAGCTCCACTGAAACAAATCAAAGGGCTGGAGTTTTAAGAGCTGGACCAAGGGAATCACAGACCATCTTTGTTTGCTAATTTGTTTTACCGAAAGGAAAAGTAAACTTTCTCTTATCTTCCTGTCAGGAGTAGTTTTACAACTTGGAGCAGGCTACCCGTGGAAGCCGGGCTCCTACCCTCTGGGGAGCAGGGCCATTACTCCCTTCCCAATGAGCATATTCCAGGGGCATGGCTCCCAGGTCCTTGAGAAAGACATTTCTAGGTTGCAAAACTGAAGAGATCCTTTTAAAAACTACAACTCAAAGGGGCAGAGAAAAAATTTATAATACAAGATTTCTGAAATAAATGCTCTAGAAAAGGACTCAGTTGGAGTCAGGAAGAAGCCTATCTAAAGTCCAGTCAACCTGAGGAAAATGTTGAGGACCTCTTTGTCAGAAGGAAAGAAGAATGAAAGGAAAAGAGGGAGGAAAGATGGTGTGATGGTCACAAAATCTTGCTGCTCGCATCTCTCTTGGAGAGAACCAGTTGCAAAGGGTAGCCAGCCCAGAGTCTCCAGCTGCTGCCGCTTTGGATCTGTTGCAGTGTTCACAGGAAAGCCGACCCCTCCTGGCTGTCCCCAGCCAATAACTGAGCTTTAGCAAAGCCGGGGAATGTGAACTGGGCCATTCCTGCCCAACAGAGACTCCTCTAACAGGAGCCTTTGCTCTGGGATCCCCTCAGCCTGGACAAGACCTCCCCAGAGCCCGCTACAGCCTGAGGCTCCTCCTGCCCACTGCCCTGCCCGCTCGCCTGCAGTGCAGCGAGTCTGAAGGCTCTCTCTCTCCCTCCTGCTCCTGCTCCTCCTCCACCTTCTTCTTCACTGACGTTTCTCCTAATAAATTTGCTGCACGTTTAATTTTGTCTTCTTGAAATAGTCAAATTGACACAGAAGGAATGGAATAGGTGCAGAAGGAAGGAGAAAGCAAGAGACAGGAACAACAGAAGAAGAAAGGGGGAAAGGAACAGCAAGAAAAAAGAAGAGAGAAATATACAAGACAAAGAAAAAGAGGAAGAAAACCAGAAAGCAAACAAGGCCACACACCACACACATTTACCAAACTTGGTTGCAGTCCTAGGTTTGAAAGCTGAATTTTGGCTTTGACCTTGTCATCACTAGTAGAGAGACTTTAAAGAGAACAAACACCATACACTGGAGGATATTTTGCTTTCTTGGTAACGTTGCTACAGAAGTCTCTTTGCCACAGCCGGGGGATAATAAGCGATTGACACAGTGGGTAACTCACCTGTACTGAAAGAATTGGCCATTCTTGTGTCCCCTCTGTGATGGCCCAACTCACTGACACACAAAAAAGGCCGTGTAAGGTATGTATAGACTTCAGAATCCTGCTCTCACAGCTCTGTTTTGGACTCTGAGAGAGAATAAAAGTTCCCATCTCCCAGCATAAGGTTCGCCTTACTGTTCAACCCCACAATTGGCCGTGGAAATATAAATTCCTTCATGAGAAGCTCTCTCGGGAACACAGGCGTGGTCCAACTTCCCTGGCCTAAACCTGTGTACCATAAGAATGCATTGGTTAAAGGGTAGTTTATTCATACTATTAATAATACAAGGCTAAGAAAAGGACACCACTATTACAGACCAGGGAGTCTGTGCAAGCTCTGTGTGTTTCTTTCACTGCTTTTCTGCGCTAGAAGACACAAAGAGCGTGTACATCCTTCCTGGTGAGATGTGGCCATACAATCACTTGTGAGCAAATCATTGAATAAAACTATGCATCTCTCTGGAAAGTATAAAGAATCGTTTTCCAGAAGAATTTAGTCAAAATCAATATTTAAAAGAAGCAAATAATATTTTATCACTACAAATGCATAGGTCTACTAAATGGCCACCCAATTAATATTACTCGACACGATGCCTTTCTCATTCTTTTTAATTGTAGTTTCATGATATTCTCCAAGGATAATAAATAGGTGTTTTTTGGTTGTTTTTGAAACTTAAGGGAACTTTTGATACTTTTTTTTCAGCATAAGAGTTGCCCATTCTAAAGATTAAATGATACTTTCAACCCTGGAGTCAGAACACTACTGGCAACTTTCAAATAACATTGATTTTCCAGATTTCAGAAATACTACTTTTGCTGGGATCCCTCTTACAAAGAGAACATCAGGATGGAGCCCCACAGTGAGGACTCAGGGTCTGGAGTCCTTAGCAAACATATACTTGTATAGTACCTAATAAACCAGGGTGTAGCTTAATAAGAATCGGCAGCAGCATCAGTCACTGTGGAGGTGGGCAGAGCCCTTGAAGATCTTTCCAGGCTAAGAACATAAAACTACAGAGCAGCATAAGCAGAACCCAAAATAGCTCACACCAAATACTGTGCAAGAAAAGAGAAAATATTCAGGAGAGAAGAATGAAATGTCTGAGAGAAAATATTAATAATGAAAATCCATGAAGAATAGATTTCATAACATAAGAATTTAAGATGTAAAAATAAAATTTGACATACATTTATTCAACAAATATTTATTAAGAGCCTACTGTATTCCAGACACTAACCCATGCACTTGGGGTAATCTCTGAACAAAAGAAGACAGTAAGTCCAGCCAGCAGGTAATTTACATGGGGAGGTAGACCAGGGAGGAAAATATATTTTTAAAAAAAGAGGAGAGAAAACTTCAACCAAAATAAAGGGCTTGAGATCAACATTCATGATAAGTATACAGTCTACAAACATAGACCAGGGATTAGGGAACTTTTTTCAAAACACTGAAAGCAAGTTTCCATGCTTCACAACACCTTGTATGTTTATCACATTTAAAATATAGCGTAATTCCTACTTAACGAAATATTTGTATTCATCCTTAAAAAGCTAATTATTTTTTAATATTTATCTAATTCATGAATCTTTTATGTATGATAAATGAATTGAAACTTAACTAACAAATATTAATAACTATTATAAAATGGCAAAATGTACCACATTGTCATTGTTTCCAGAAGGGAGTTCATTCATTCTCCATATTCTCCTCTTCTTATCACTAAGTGTTGAGATTAATCTTCTACTAGGTATCTAGGCATCCTTAGCATTAGATATCCAGACTGAACTTCTTGACTACTAGATTTAAGATTTATTGCCTGATATCATGCATGCATACTCTCTCTCTCTCTCTCTCTCACACACACACACACACACACACACACACAGAGGACACATACACAAAACAGACCATTTTCCAAAATTCCTTCTTAGCCAGGATTATTTCTGCATGGGTTTCCTTTCCATCATTCCACTTGAAGAGTCATACCAAGTGTCTCTTTGCAGATGATGGATAGTTTATCACTCAGAGCAGTGATACTTATGATGTTGTGTCAGCTTGAAAGGTAATTAAATTTGCTTGCTCTAGTTTGCAATAATTATTTGAAGAAATGAAGTTCTGCTGCAAATCACTTTGGCTGCTACCAGTAACATGGGCTATGAATTGGATATTACATTGACTCATCTGTCAGTCATCGCGATACCATTCAAAGAAAACTTTAAGAAAAGAGATCTCCTTTTTCACAATGGGTTTGCCACCAGAACACAGGTGCTATGAAAACCACACATAAAAGCCAAACTGGGGAAGGAAAAGACTCACATCAACATCATCATCATCGGACATGCAGATTCGAGCAAGTCCACCACTATTGGCCATCTGATCTACAAATGTGGTGGGATCGACAAAAGAACCATCAAAAAATTTGAGAAGGAGGCCGCTGAAATGGGAAAGGGCTCTTTCAAGTATGCCTGGGTCTTGGATAAACTGAAAGCCGAGTGTGAGCATGGTGTCACCATTGATATCTCCCTGTGGAAATCTGAGACCAGAAAATATTATGTGACTATTATTGATGCCAACTTTATAAAAAACATGATTACAGGCACATCTCAGGCTGACTGTGCTGTCCTGATTGTTGTTGCCAGTGTTGGTGAATTTGAAGCTGGCATCTCAAATAATGGGCAGACCCATGAGCATGGCCTTCTGGCTTACACACTAGGTGTGAAACAACTAATTGTTGGTGTTAACAAGATGGATTCCACTGAGCCGCCCTATAGCCAGAAGAGATACGAGGAAATTGTTAAAGAAGTCAGCACTTACATTAAGAAAATTGGCTACAACCCTGACACAGAAGCATTTGTGCCAATTTCTGGCTGGAATGGTGACAACATGTTAGAGCCAAGTGCTAACATGCCTTGGTTCAAGGGATGGAAAGTCACCGGTAAAGATGGCAATGCCAGTGGAACCATACTGCTTAAAGCTCTGGACTGCATCCTGCCACCAGCTCATCCAACTGACGAGCCCTTACATCTGCCCCTCCAGGATGTCTACAAAATTGGTGGTATTGGCACTGTCCCTGTGGGCCAGGTGGAGACTGGTGTTCTCAAACCCAGCATGGTGGTCACCTTTGCTCCAATGTTACAACTGAAGTAAAGTCTGTTGAATTGTACCATGAAGCTTTGAGTGAAGCTCTTCCAGGGAACAACATGGGCTTCAACATCAAGAACGTGTCTGTCAAAGATGTTCATTGTGGGAACATTGCTGGTGACAGCAAAAATGACCCACAAATGGAAGCAGCAGGCTTCACTGCTCAGGTGATTATCCTGAACCATCCAGGCCAAATTAGTGCTGGCCACACTCCTGTACTGGATTGTCACACTGCTCACATTGCCTGCAAGTTTGCTGAGCTGAAGGAAAAGATTGATTGCCACTCTGCAAAGAAGCTGGAAGATGGTTCTAAATTCTTGAAGTCTGATGATGCTGCCATCGTCGATATGGTTCCTGGTAAGCCCATGTGTGTCGAGAGCTTCTTAGACTATCCTCCTCTGGGTCATTTTGCTGTTCGTGATATGAGACAGACAGTTGCTGTGGGTGTCATCAAAGCAGTGGACAAGAAGGCTGCTGGAGCTGGCCAGGTCACCAAATCTGCCCAGAAAGCTCAGACGGCTATATGAATATTATCCCTATACCTGCCACCCCACTCTTAATCAGTGGTGGAAGAACTGTCTCAGAACTGTTTGTTTCAATTGGCCATTTAAGTTTAATAGTAAAAGTCTGGGTGATAATAACAATGCATCATAAAACCTTCAGAAGGAAAGGAGAATGTTTTGTGGACCACTTTTGTTTCTTTTTGTGTAGCCATTTTAAGTTATTAGTTTTTAAAATCAGTACTTTTTAATGGAAACAACTTGACCAAAAATCTGTCACAGAGTTTTGAGACTTATTAAAATAAAGTTTAATGAGAAAAAAAAAAAAGAAAAGAGATCTTCTTGGGGAGGTGGGGGTGTGTGTAGGGGAATATCCTGCCTGTACTCTACACCTACTGCACCATTTTTTTTGCTGGTTTCCAGTTCTTGCATAAATTTGTTTTCTTTTATCTTTTCTCTCCAACTCATGGTCCTGTTTTCACCTACATTAGGCAAACATGGGCCCTAATTCCAATGCCACAATATTATTAGCTGTGTTTTCCTGGACCAGAAGACATACCTCTTTCGGCCTCAATTCTTTCATCTGTAAAATAGACATAATGATAATGCCTACCTAGTATAGTCTTATTTGTTTTGCTTTATGAGGATTAACTGCTGGAATGGAAATAAATAACATTCATAGTGCATTCAGTCCATCATGCATTCAACAATGATTTATTTCATATGACCATTTCCAATACTGCATAGATCAAATGTTTAATAAATGATAATTATTGTTTATCATTATTACTATTGAACATATCATGTTTAATATATACCATGAACTATGCCATAAGTGAAAAGGAACCAAAAATTAGCAGAACAGTGTAACTCTCCTTTAAAATCAGTAACTATGTTGACTTTTAGCTATTCAAATATAGTCTCCCTTCTCTAAATATGATGAAACTAAGGCTGGAAGAGGTTGAAAAATATGCCAAAGTTTCTACAGCAAATAGCAGAGGTTTTACTCAAAGTCAGGTTGGTGCTCTTTCTTTTGGACTTCAGCAAATACTGTGTTTTGTAACATTAGGAAAAAAATGTGGACAATTCTAAACAAAATTGATCAAATGGCTGTTTAAAACCCACACCAGCATTAGGGCTGTGTGAGAGGAAAAGGAAAAAAAAAACCATGGAGGAAAATGTCAATATGAAATATAGACATGTCTTCTGCAGTCTGATAAATTGTTCTCATTACAAACTCATCAGTTCCTGGCAGATTTGCTAGTCATTAAAAGTAATAAGAATGATGCCTGGTAAGTCACCAGATTCTGCTTCTTCGATCATGTTTGATTTGCAACCAGAGATCAGTTCATAAAGGGAAGAGCCCCTGTTCTACTTCACAAAAGAAAGAACCTTTGCCAAACCTTACCACCTATGTGCCTTTAATATAATCTGTGTTTGTGCAAGTTATGAAATCACTTTTAAAGGAATCACTTCATCTGTTATCTCTTATTTCTATTTTTCCCCAAAAATGTTGCCCTTTTTAGAAAAATATCTTTCATCTCCTTATCTCTTTCATAAAATGGGCATGGTAAATCATGAATTCAATGCACCTGCAATACATTACAGAAGAGAAATTTAATCTGCAGAGGTCATCCAAATCCCTTGAGAGGAAAACTTGTCAAAAACTTGTGGATTTGTTTCTGAGACAAACAACAGACTGCACATAGTTTACTGCTGTGTTAGTTGGGGATTGTGTGCATAGTGACTTTTGATTGCAGGCATAAGGATGAAAAGAAATTTAATGGGAAAGGGACCAAATAGTAGTGTAGGAGGGAGAGAGAAGGGATTGATAATAACAATATACAATAATGATATAGACAACTACCATTTACTGCATGGTAACTCATTTCAAAGAACCATATTACATGTTTTACAAAAACCTAGCTCTCATAATACATACATACACACACACACACACACACACACACACACACACAATTCTATCTAGTATTAGTATTTTATTACAGCTAAGAACTTAGTGGCTTCCCCATGGCTGTGCAGCAAATAGGTGGTGAAGCTTCAATGTGGACCTCACTCGAAAGCCCATATTCTTAACCACTATTCTATAAGTTTTGTGAAGCTAAATTTTCCCCCAAAATCTATTTTGTTTTTCCAGCCAGCTTGGGCACGCTTTAGCTTAGAGGTACCCGGGACGAATGGGGTGGAGTCGGCAGCAGAGGTATTCAGAGGTAGTAGAACTATAGCAGAGACCTGATATACAGAGTAAACTCCATCTACACAGAACATGGCTTCGAGGAACCAATAATTTAAAGAGTATAGGTTTAGCTTAAATTCCCAACATGTTACCAAATACACACTCAAAGCATGTAAATTTCAATTAAATAAGAATTCGCTCCAAATATAATTCGCCTATTTTTTCTTTGTCTAATAGATAAGTCTTTTTTTTTCACAATATTAAGAAGGTACAAATGTTTTTGTTACATGGATACCTTGTATAATGCTTCAGTAAGGACTTTTAGTGTGTCCATCACCAAAATAGTGTTCATTGTACCCAATAGGTAAGTTTTTACCCCTACTCCCCTTCACCTTCTCCCTTTATTGATTTTCAATGTCCTTTACATCTCTTTGTGCCTTGTGTGACCCATTGTTTAGCTCCAAATTATTATTGAGTATATGTGGTATTTGTTTTTCCATTCCTGAGTACTTCACTTAGGATAATGGTCTCCAGTTCCATCCAATTTGCTACAAAAGAGATTATTTCATTCCTTTTTATGGCTGAGTAGTACATACACAGATACTATATTTTATTTATCTACTCATGAATTGATGGGCACTTAAGTTGATTCCATATCTTTGCAATTGTGAATTGTGTTGTAATAAACATTCAAGTGCAGGTATCTTTTTGATTAAATGACTTCTTTTCCTTTGACAGATACACAGTGGTAGGATTGCCGGATTGAATGGCAAGTCTACATTTATTTCTTTGAGGAATCTACATACTGTTTTCCATACAGGTTGTACTAATTTGCAGTCCCACCAACAATGTATAAGGATTCCTTTCTCTCTGCATCCATACCAGCTTCTACTATTTTTTGACTTTTTAATAATGGCCTTTTTGACAGGAATAAGGTGGTATCTCATTATGGTTTTATTTACATTTCCCAGAGGATTCGTGATATTGAGCATTTTTTCATGTATTTGTTGTCTATCTTCTTTAGAAAAACTTCTGTTCATGTCTGTTGCTCATTTTTAATGGAGTTGTTTTCTTTCTTGCTGATATGTCTAAATTCTTTGTAGATTATGGATATTAGCTCTTTATCAGATGTTTAGGTTGTAAATATTTTCTCCTGTTCTGTAGGTAGTCTATTATTCTGTTGATTATTTCCTTTACTCTGCATAAGCACACACATGCACACAAAAAAAGCCCCAGATCAGATAGATTTACAGCCAAGCTTTGCCAGGCATTCAAGGAAGAACTGGGACCTATCCTACAGAAATCATTCCATAATATCAGGTAGGAGATACTCCTCCCTAACTCATTCTATGAAGCCACTATCACCTTGATACCAAAGCCAGGAAAGGACACAACAACAAAATAAAACTACAGACCAATATCCCTTGTAAAATACATGCAAAAATGCTCAACAAAATACTAGCAAACTGAATCAAACAATATATCAAAAAGATAATTCACCATAAGCAAGTGGGTTTTACCCCAGGGATGCAAGGATGGTTCAACATATGCAAATCATTAAATGTGATTCACCACATAAACAAAAGCAAAGACAAAGACCATATGATCATCTCAATAGATGCAGAAAAAGCATTTGATAAAATCTAGCACTCTTTTGCGATAAAAACTCTCAACAAACTAGGCATAGAAGTAACATACCTCAAAATTATAAAAGCCATATATGACTAACCCACAGTCAACATCATATTGAGTGGGGAAAAATTGAAAGCATTTTCCCTAAGACTGGAATAAGACAAGGGTGCCCACTGTCATCACTTCTATTTAACATCATCCTAGAAGTCCTAGACAAAGCAATCAGGCAAGAGAAAGAAATAAATGTTATCCAAAGTGGGAAATAGGAGGTCCAGCTATCCCTGTTTAGTGACAATATGATCTTGCATCTAAAAATTCCTACAGACTCTATCAAAAGACTCCTAGAATTGATAGACAAATTTGGTACAGTCTCAGATTACAAAACCAATGTATACAAATTAGTACCATTTCTATATACTAATAACAGTCAAGCCAAGAATCAAATCAAGGACTGAATACCATTTATAATAACTACCAAGAAAATAAAATAACTGGGAATATACTTAACCAACCAGGTGAAAGATCTCTACTAGGATAACTATAATAAAAAACACTGATGAAAGATATCTCTGATGACACAAACAGATGGAAAAACATCCCTTGCTCATGGAATGGTAGAATCAACATTGTTAAAAAGCCCATACTACTCAAAGTGATTTAGAGATTCAACACAATTATCATCAAAATACCAATGTTATATTTCACAGATCTAGAAAAGAAGTATTCTAAGCTTCATTTGGAACCAAAAAATAACCTGAATGGGCAAAGCAATCTGAAGTAAAAAGAACAAATCTGGAGGTATTATATTACCTGACTTGAAATTATACTATAAGACTATAGTAACTAAAACAGCATATAAAACTTTTATACTGGTACTAAAGTAGAGATATAGACCAATGGAACAGAATTGAGAATCCAGAAATAAAAACCATTTACCTACAACCAACTGATCTTTGACAAAGCAGACAACAACATACACTGGGGAAAGGAAGCCCTATTCAATAAGTAGTACTGGGAAAACTGCACAGCCACATGCAGAAGAATGAACAGGAACCCTATCTCTCACCATATACAAGAATTAATTCAAGATGGATAAAAGAATTAAACGTAAGGCATGAAACCATAAAAATTCTAGAAGAAACATAGGAAAAACTCCTCTAGACATTGGCCTAGGCAAAGAATTTATGGCTAAGGCCCCAAAAGCAAATACAGCAATAACAAAAAATAAATATATCATACTTAATTAAATTAAAAATCCTCAGTCTTCGAAATGACTTTGTCAAGTATCTGAAATTAACTTTTATTAAATAAATGAAAATTGCTTTCATTAAATAATTTGCAGTCCCTGTATTTACCAGCCTTCACAGTATTTCCTTTTTCACTGCAACACATTAATTGGATAGGTCACCTATTTCTGGGAAGTAACGCTACAGAGATTGTAAGTAGCTAATGAACTTTAGTACTTTCTGCCTCAGAGTGTGCTGCCAAAAGCAAAATAAATTAACTATGACTCCAGACAACAGTAACCCAACTCATCTTTCACTCCAGTGGCAGGAAACTGGAGGACAATGTGTAAATTATATCTTTTATTTCATTTATCTTAAAAATATCATTTTCTTCTAAATAAGAATAATACCTACCTGGATATTGCCATTAAATAGAATTTATTTGGAGTATGTTCAAAAATTTCTTTGTTGTTAGGGAGATTGTGAAGGTAATATGTCCATTTTGCTCTTAACAATCCAGTGACGTTTGATGCTCGTGAGATGTTAATTGGGGATATCCATGACATTCCTTCTTCAGCATAAAAAAAGAAATAGATCTCTGGAAGGAATGATAGCAGAGGCCCTGTGCTAGGGATGGAGAAGCAGTATGGAGATTTAGGTGTGTGTATCATAGGGTCTTCATTTCTGTCTGAATGTTACAAAATTAAAACTTTTTCTCTTTACCAAAGGCTGAAGTTAACTCAACCAAAAAGAAGTCACACATGCTCACTGATAGCACTCATGAAAAAAGTCTATAACAAGATCCAAACTCAGCAATATTCTCTTTTAAAAAGAAGCAAATTCATTTATGCATAGTGGATATGCCCAAATTCTGAAGAAAGAATGAGAAATTCGAAGCCACTAGAATTTTAACTCTAATTTGAACCCACATCTGCTCAATGGCAAATTATTCTGCCGACTTTCTCAGTTTTTAAAATAATCTCAGTAACACAGTCAGCAACCCTTATGGAAATGAATGTACAGAACTTGCCCTTACTACATATGCCCCCATCTCCTACTTCTGCTTTCCAGCTCCAGGTTAGTCTTTGTTATATAGAAAAGTGATAATGAGAACGTAGAGCAAGAGATCAACCTACACTCCCCATGGGGCCAAGTACAGTGCTGTAGGTTCTGTTCTGAAGGCAAGAAGCCAAATGTGATACGTGGTAGTTAATTGAGGAAGGTGACAGTAAGCCAGCAATTGTATTATATGGATAAATCCAAGGAAGAGATTTTGTTTTTTTCTGTAATGCTATAAGTGTAAATGTTTAGAGCAAAACACACAATAGCTGGATCTATAGTTTAGGAATTAATTTTTGGTTGGAAAATGAGAATGTTTGATACGGATAGAGAGACCTTTAAAAATGTTTGCTAAACATTAAGAATGTATTATAGCTACCCAAACCCCACTCATCTCAACTTTTGTGTTTATTGAGACATCTAGCAATGATTTAAATGGCTTTCAATGATATTTTTCTGTCAGACTGCTGCTTCTGCAAATGAGGCACCTCGCCACACATAAACCCTCATTCCATTTAGGTTGCACTGCTAACTTCTGAGGCAATGGCTTCTAGCAGTCTTTCTAGCCCCTTGTTCCTCTTATCAGTTAGAAACAGAATCTGTCTTTTAAAAGAATATTCACATACAATTGGTTCCTTTTTTATACTCAAAGATTTAATGATTTATTATATTAAAGAGCTATTGAAAATTGATAAGAAAACAACTGAGTTTTAACAAGTAAATGGAAATAAATATAAAGCCCTCATAAAAGAGGAATTAACACTATAAACAAATATAAAAATGATTTATTTTTAGTAATGAATTTAAAATATGTGTGTGTGTGTATATATGTATATATTCAGAGAGTTGTCCCCACATTGATCTCTTTCCTTAGAATAGCAAAATTTCCCACAATTCTCCCCGTGGCAGGACACCAGAGACTTCTCACTGCTCCAGTAAACCAGGAAGTGAGCACATGATTTAAGTGGGGCTAATCAGATGCTTATTCCTGTGGATTTGGCACTTGATACAATGACAGAAGGACAGAAGAATGGCTGGAGTTCATTCGTGATAGCAAGGACTACTGAGTGCTTCATGATTTAAAAACCTTCATTAGCTATCAGTCTGTATTTAGCCTCACTTAGAACATGCCCCCATATATAACAAATTCTCTTTTCGGTTAAATTAGCTAGAATTCACTCTAACTGCCTGTATGCAAATAACTGCAACACGTATATGTTTTAATTGTATTTTAAGACTCACTTTTCTCTTGAATCATCTGCTTGATTGTACAAATGGCATTGACACTTAAATTGTCATGAACTGCTGTTTCACATACATGTCATCACAGCTAACAGCTAATTAAAATGCAGTAGTCATATCGTCATTCTGTAAATGCAGATATACAGTTGGTGGGTGGGTTCGCAACTTTCTCACTGTCAGCCTGCTCTGGAATCGTACATTTTGTTAATTGCTCCATTGAGAGTTCTGCCAGAATAGAATCCCTAACAGACTGAGTGGGCTGAGAGCTACTGAGACAGGCATGCGAAGACTTGAACCTAGTCTTCTATCCTTTTTGCCAAGCAAAGACTAGTTCACAAATCAGTATCACCGTTGCCTGGGCACTTGTTAGAAAATCACACCCCCCAGACCCTACTCTTGACCTGCTGAAACAGAATCTGCATTTGAAAAGATTCTACAGGATATTTGTTTGTACATTAATGTTCAAGAAATTCTATTCTACCTCACTTTGAATTTATCATTTCCTAACTTACCACTTTGGTCTTCACTCTAAATACATTAGTAAATCGCCTCTATATCATTTTGTTTGTTTTGTTTTCAAAGCACTTCAGTATCAATTTTCTCAGTTCATTTTCATAACCATCCTGAGAGGCATGGGAAGATAGTATTGCTTCCCATTCTAGAAAGGCAACGACTGACACCTAGAGAAGCTAGCTGGTGAAGCTACCAGCCATTCAGTGGTAGGATCAGTATTCGCACACTGGAGTCTGCACTTATAGAAGTGGTGTCAAGTCTTGAATGACCATCCTGTTCAGTGACCTAGGCAGGAATCATTTTAGTGATACCTCCTTGGAAAGGTTTGCTCCACCTCTCCTTGTACCCACACCTGGACCAGATCTTATACCTTCGATATTCAGTAGTTCCACTTGTTGGACTGTTTTAATTTTTATAAAATGCTGTGATTAGAGATATATTTCTTAAATCTTTGAGTCTAGAAAAAAAACAATATTTTAATCTTTTTCCACAACAGCCCTTCAAATATTAGAAGAGAGTTAGTCTGTCCCTTGTTACATTTTTTCTTGTCCAGGGTAAGTTATTTCTGCAATGATGCATTATCTAAATCTCTTTCCCTTATCTCTGCCATTCCTACTAGGAATGCTCAAGGTATATGGGGTTATTTTAAAAACATTCTAAATAATCTAGCATAAAATTGACTAGCATAAAATATACTAGAGTAATTACTTCACTAATCTGGACATGCTACTTTTATTAAGGCTGCCTAAGGGTTAGTCGGTCATGGTAACATTAATATACTATTCTTGGCTTATACTGGGTTTGTATCTTCATTTTCACATTAACTTTTCTCGCATCAGGTTTCCCCCTTTTCTATCTCTGAGCTAATTTTTTGTTGTTGTTATTTTTGTTGGTGGTTTATTTTTTGTACCTAATACACAGCATTAATTCTTGTTCAGTGACATATTATTGGTTATAGACTATCATTCCAGACTCAGAAGGTCATTTGAAATCTTGGTTGTACTGTGAAGGCCAGACCATGGGGGCAGATTCTTCTGCTCTGAGAACAATCAGAGCCAACCCTTTCTTTCCCTAGGCCTCGCAAACAAGCAGTCCAGGCCCAAATAAATCTCTACAGATCTTTATAAGACCAACCATCATCATTCTACTATAACCCATAGCCCTACTGAGAACTGTTGAGGTTTTGAGAGGCCAGTTAATTACTCTCCTCCTCCTTCAATTAACCTTAAAATTTGTACCCCAATAATATGCCTAAATAAAAATAAATAAAATAAAAAATAAAATCATGTGAATAACAGATAGCAGACAGAGAGGCAACAACATATAGTATTTATTGCTTACAAAACTAACTGGGGACTAGACTGCAAATTAGAGCAGAGGCCAAAATTGACTTTGGCTACTGTGCCCTTCCCCCCTCATTCCTCATAAGATACTGTCCTGTGCTCATGCTTGGGAGACAGAAATAGAGAGAACACGTGCAGACTGCAGGTAGGCAGCTTGGAATCAGAACCAATGAGGCAAGAAGGGAGCAGTTCCACTGGACAGAGCCCCTTTCCCTAATCTCACCGGTCCAGATCGATTATTCTACCTCCTGTGGCAAGATCACTAAGGATGGGAGGAGCAGGAATGTTCTTTCAACATGTTCTCTGCTGGAGAGTGGAGTGGAAGTTGCTTCCCCTTGAAAATGGAAGGAACAAAATAATGTGTTCTCCCTTACAAGAAATCCTGGGTCAGTGTGTTTACCCTGCCAAGCAAGCTGTTTGACATCTCTTGCATTAAATTTATTTATTTCTCCCTCTAATTCTTTGCAAATACCACCGCTTGATTAGAATCCATCCCCTCTCCACCAAAATAAACTTCCCTATGTCTCTGTTCACTTAGAGGGATTGTGTTATTTCAGTCATCCAGTGGTGAACAACTGAAAAATCTCCGCTTTACACTTAAGTTTGTTTCAAAGGCAGACACACCAAGTTCAAATAGCTGCTGCCTGTCAGATGGCACAGGGCTCTTAGGTATCCAGGTGATCAAAGTGTTCACTCCACATAAATGAAACACAGATTTAGAGGCAGTTGTAATTCAGTATTCAGTCTCCCTGAAAAAAATTAACACTCCACCAAATCATCAATGCAGGTATTAGTCAATGCATATACTCAGGAAACAAAAATGTAGGTAGTGGTAGCTTACTTTAAAATTTTCAGGAATAAAATCCTAGGTAGATGTGTGTTATTGGCTGCTGACCTTTAAAAAGGTATAAGTTTAAAGTTATTTAATTCTGAGTTTTAGTTTTACTTATAGAAGTTCCAAAAATTGAAAATTCGTTTCAATAGTTGACCAGAGTTGATTCCATGACATGGCTATTGCGAATAATGCTGCAATGACCATTAGAGTGTAGATATCTGTACAAGGTAGTGATTTCATTTCCTTTGGAAATGTGCCCAGAAGTGGTATTGCAGGATAATATGGTAGTTCTACTTTTAATTTTTTAAAGGATTTTCATGCCGTTTTCCATAATGACTGTAATAATTTACATTGCCACCACCAGTGTACAAAGGTTCCTTTTCCTCCTCCTCGACAATACTAATCTCTCATCTTGTTTATTATAGTCATTCTAAAAGATGTGTGGTGATATCTCATTGTGATTTTAATTTGCATTTCCTTGATGATTAATGATGTTGAGCAGTTTTTCATATATCTGTTGGTCATTTGTATGTCTTCTTTTGAGAAATGTCAATTCAGGTTCTTTGTACACTTTTTAGTTAGGTTTTCTTTTTCAAAATGTATTGTATACTTGAATATTGCAAAGAAAGTAGATCTTAAATGCCCTCACTATGAAAAAATGATAAGTATATAATATAATATGTTAATTAGTTGATTCAATCATTTCATAATGTATACATATAGCAGAACATCATGTTATAATGATAAAAATATATAATTTCATTTGTCAGTTATACCTTCATAAAGCTGAAAAAAATTTTAGACCAAGAGTCAGCAAACATTTTCTTTCTATCTTTTTTTTTTTTTTTTTTTTTTTGAGACAGAGTCTCACTTTATTGCCCAGGCTAGAGTGAGTGCCATGGCGTCAGCCTAGCTCACAGCAACCTCAAACTCCTGGGCTCAAGCAATCCTGCTGCCTCAGCCTCCCAAGCAACTGGAACTACAGGCATGCGCCACCATGCCCGGCTAATTTTTTCTATATATATTAGTTGGCCAATTAATTTCTTTCCGTTTATAGTAGAGATGGGGTCTCGCTCTTGCTCAGGCTGGTCTCGAACTCCTGAGCTCAAATGATCCGCCCACCTTGGCCTCCCAGAGAGCTAGGATTACAGGCGTGAGCCACCAC
>VSMD01005660.1:0-36945 GCA_008750895.1 Mirza zaza
TTTTGAGACAGAGTCTCACTTTATTGCCCAGGCTAGAGTGAGTGCCATGGCGTCAGCCTAGCTCACAGCAACCTCAAACTCCTGGGCTCAAGCAATCCTGCTGCCTCAGCCTCCCAAGTAGCTGGGACTACAGGCATGTGCCACCATGCCCGGCTAATTTTTTCTATATATATTAGTTGGCCAATTAATTTCTTTCTATTTATAGTAGAGATGGGGTCTCGCTCTTGCTCAGGCTGGTCTCGAACTCCTGAGCTCAAATGATCCGCCCACCTCGGCCTCCCAGAGAGCTAGGATTACAGGCTTGAGCCACCGCGCCCGGCCTGGCATTCACATTTTTAATAGAACATTCCTCATTTGGGGTTTGTCTGCTACAGAAAACTGTCTTTTAAATACCCTACACTCAGGAATAGTGTTAAGAGGAACTCACTGAGAGCTATGAATGGTGCAAGACTGCTGAAGCTGACCTCCCTGTCTCCACTGGTGGAAGGCATGGACCACCAGAGGGAACAGCTGTGTCTGGCCCTTCCTGATTGAACCTAACATTTTTTCTGCCTGGAAAACACCATTGTCCCTCAGCAACAGGGGGAGCCATTCATGCCTACCCCCCCGCCCAACCAGTCACCAACTCCCAAATTGAGCCAATGTATGTAACAGCAGCCCAGGCCTGCTTTCAGGTCACACCAGTGTGGGACCCAGGGCATCTCGTATTCAGCAGGTATGTGTTACCCTTGAGCTCAAATTGAGATCCAGACATGTTTGAGCATGTCTGGCACATGGCCAGGCACCTCAATGGTTGGGGCCTTTAGAGGGATCAGGAGGTAGCATCCTTGGCACCTTCACCAACATTCCCATGGTGGGTACAGCTGTGGTGGTGGTCAGGGTAGGAAGAGAATGGGTAACTACTTAAGCAGCTTCGTGGGCAGAGTACACAAAGATGGAGCCAGGAATAAGGAAGAACATAGGAGATAGTGAAAACAGATTGGTTTGTGACCTACTGGGGACTTTCAGACACAATTGAGTTATTTTAAATGTGGGCTGGAGTCCTTTTGGGGGCAGACGGGGGCAAATACTGAAGAAACTTATGCTAATTCTTTAACTGAGACTCCATTTACATAGATAAGTTGGTAAGGCCATGAAGACTTGGTTCATATATAGATTTATGATCTAGATTCAGAAGGGCACAGGTAAAAGATAAGTACTCACAATTAGGGGGCCTTGATCACCCGTAGAGCTCGGAATCACCTACCAAACTATAAGGTACTTCCCTGTCACCCATTACACATCTTTCCCACGGTTTCTTGGCATAACCTGGTTAGAAATCTAGAACCCTGCCACTTACCATTTCCTGGAGTAGCCAGATGCCAAAACTGACTCTGGCCTACAGGTCACATAGGTAAGTGCCTCATTACTTCAACATCCACAGGGAATTCTGATCAGGGATGCCATCAGTCAAAAGGCCTTTTCTGATCAAGAAACAGAGTGGATCCCATACAACTCGTATTTTCATAAAGAAGTAAACCTGGTGCCGGAAACCTGTCTTTGCTCCATATGCATACTTCACACCCAGCCGCGAAGGCCCAGGTCCTCTGAGAGTATGTAGCTCAGCACTCACAGCAGCATGTCATTACACACTTGCCTTCCCCTCTAGGTGACCAAGTGCAATTTTTAAACTTTTGTTTTGAAGTATACCAAATATACATCAAAAGTACACGTATCATATATAACTTGATGAATTTCTACAAAATGAACACGTTCCTGTAAACAGTCTTCAGATCAAGAAACAGAACATTCCCCATAACTCAAAGGCACCTATCCTGACATTTTTCACTTTAGATTAGTGTTGCTCGGTTTTCTACCTTCTCTAAATGCATTTGTACAGTATGCACTCTTTTGTGTCTGCCTTCTTTTGCTCAATATCATTTTATGAGTTTCAGACCTCAAGTCTTTTTTTCAAGAAAAATTAGGAGGGATTTCTCTACTTCTAATGAACTAAGAGTACTCTTCCCAGTGATTTCTGATATATTGAACCAATTCAAAGGGACCCAGGCCATTGCAAAGTTGGACCTCAAAAATGTCTGTAATCTCACTCAAGTACTAGAAAATGGTGGATGGAAAACAACCTCCCAGAGAAGCCTGGGTTAATTTAAACATCCAAGAAATGTTAATCTTGGGGCAACACTTTAGCCTTGTCCCAATAGCTCCTGAATAGGATACTCTATTTTAGCAAGTTCTCAAACTTGAACATGTATCAGAGGCACCTGGAGGGCTTGTTTTTTGTTTGTTTGTTTGTTTCTGAGACAGAGTCTCACTCTGTTTCCTGGGCTAGAGTGCCGTGTCGTCAGCCTAGCTCACAGCAACCTCAAACTCCTGTGCTCAAGCCATCCTGCTGCCGCAGCCTCCCTCCAAGTAGCTGCGACTATAGGCATGTGCCACCATACCCAGCTAATTTTTTGTATATATTTTTAGTTGTCCAGCTAATTTCTTTCTATTTTTAGTAGAGATGGGGTCTCGCTCTTGCTCAGGCTGGTCTTGAACTCCTGAGCTCCAGCGATCCTCCCTCATCGGCCTCCCAGAGTGCTAGGATTACAGGCATGAGCCACCACGCCTGGCCTGGAGGGCTTGTTAACACACAGATTTCAGGGTCCCAGCTGTAGAGTTTCTGATTCAGTAGCTCTGGTATGGGGGCCTGAGAATTTGCATTTCTAACACATTCCCAGGTGATACCCATACTTCTGATTCTGGGACCACACTTTGAGAGCCACTGATCTATTTGTTTTCATACTGTGGCATCTGGAGCCCATGGGTCTATGAATATGCCCCAGGGAGCACCTTGCAGAGCACTTTAGGGAGCAAGAGGGAAGGTAAATCAGTGAGGATCAGAACTCTCAACCCAACTTTAATCAGATCAGCTCCCTTCTTTCTTGTTTTATATTTGGGGATTCCAGGTAATATTTGAAGACAGGGTTCTGCTGCTCAAATGTTTAAAAGTTGAAAATCACTCTGCTAAGAAATTTTAGACTCTGGGGGAATGATGTACTTGGATTACATGGGTGATGTATCTGGAAAATAATCCAACATGCTACAGAGGCTTGGCCTCATATGTACTTATAATCTAGATGATACTGAGAGGGACTTCATTTCTTTGGAATTTAAAGAAGTGAGTAGTTATGAGGATGGAAGTGATAAGGAAAAATGCTTAATTATAAATAAGGTACAAAATTGTGTGTATAAAATATGTTTTCTTCTGGCAACATAGCACACTAGGATGATATGAGTAGTATCTCCCCTCTTTACAAACGCATAATAACACTAGATAAACTATAACAAATATTTAAATTTATAGCTAAGCTTAAGAAAAAACATAAAGTAAAATCTCTAGTGAAACAAGAAAAAAAAGGGAAGCCAGTGTAGTAATTGTAAACAGACACCACTGGTGTGGTATTGGTTTCACATACCAAGCCCTAGCAGCTAGAGGCTTGGAGCTAGAAGTCCAGTACCCATGCAGGTACTGACAACACAGGCTCAGGTCCACCAGAGGCAAAGCAGCTGCAACTGAAACCTCTAGGTGAAGCCTTCAGTAGCTTCTCTTGTCCATTAAACGGGGTTTGGAGAGTAAGCAGTGAAAGGGCTTATGTTATCTCTGGAGCCAAGAAGAGAAATGAAAACCTCAGGCCTATGTCATATGTGGATATGGGGTCAAAATTTACCCTATTTTGTGGTATGGGAACAATATACTGAAAAATTAAAATAAAAATTGGGGAAGAACCATTGAAACCTCAAGAACCTCAGCAAAAGCAAATACAATACATTTTTACAAACCAGGGCACATGGAACACCACAGAAAAAGGAAAGATCTGCCGAAGATGTGCTCAGAAACAAGCCACGATAAAAATCCAGGTCTTGCAAAGAAATGATACACCATGAATGAGAGTCACCAGTTGCCACAAAGAGAATTAGTGCCCCCAAGAAATACTGGTGAAAAGAATGATTTTTGAGAGTGAAATGAGGACATTTTCAGAAAAAAAATACTAAGAAAGTTTAGCAATAAATAATAGCCTCTCACTAAAATAACTACTGTAACATATACTTCAGGAAGATGGAAATTGAAAGCAGAGAGAAGGGGTGAGTAGGAGGCAAGAAACAGTAAACAAAAATTGTAAATGTGGGAAAATCTAAACATTAAGTATCCAAAACCATAATAATGCCAAATAATATGGGGGTATTAAAAACAAGCTGGCACTAAAAACACTGAAGCACAAAAACATGTAAGACATACTCCATAAATATGTACAACTATTATGTATCCATAAAATATAAAAAGTAAAAACATGTAAGACAGAAGGGACTATTTCAAGTATTCTAAGATTCTAGACACTGCAGAAAAACAAAAATAAAGAGATAATGGAGCCAGGGGAGATAACAGCTTATTTCACAGGAACAGTAATTAAACTGACAGATGAATTCTCAACAATCAGAAGATAGTGGAATGATCTTCAATCTGCTGATTGTTAATTTAGTATTTTATACTCGGTAAAAATATTTTTAAACAATGAGAGTGAAATAAAGACATTTTTCAGACAAACATTGAGGTAGTTCTTCACTAGTAGATCCTCACTAAAGAGAATTCAGAAGAGTGTATCATAAGTAAAAAGTAGAAGGAAAATTATTGCAGGTGGAAAGTCTGTGATGGGTGAAAGAATGAAAAGTAAAGATGATGGTAAACATGTGGACAAATGTAAATAAATACTGAAGTCTAAAACAATCATAATCATTGCTAGTGCAATTTGAAAAAGCAATCGAGACTTGAAATACCAGATAACAATAAGCATATGAGTTCTAAGTTTTTGTATTATCTAGAAGAAAGGTAAAGGATTTTTTTCAAGTTTTAGATTTTTGTGAGTTAACTTATGCATGTTGTTATTTCTGAGGTAAATAGTAACAAAGTGCATAACTTCCTAACTTACACACTAGTAGAGGGGAAAATGGAATGATAAAAAAGGAAAAAAAAAAAACAAGGGAAAACTGCATTAATCAAATTGAAAGCAGGAAAGATGAGAAAAAATAAAGAATCATTGAAAAATTAAGGTAAATAGAAAGCACAAATTAAAATGGTGGAAACAAATTCAAGTATAATAATGCAATGACAACAATAAATGCACGTAGATTAAACTCTTCAGCTAATAGGGTGTCAGGTTGGATTTTGAACAAATCCAGCTATGTGGTCTTTAAAAGAGACATATCTAAGACATAAGGTCACAGGTTGGAAGTATGAAGGGATGAAAAAAGATATCCAGGAAAGTCCTAACTGAAAGAAAAGTGGTATAACTCTGTTTATTCCATACAAAATAAATTATAAGGCCAAAATCATTAAAAGGAACAATTCAGTAGAAAGATGTAAAAATTCTAAATTTTATACTTTGTAAAGTTTAGCAACAGTTTCTAAATATATAAGGCAAACAATGGAAAGAATTACAAGGAGAAACTGACAAATCTATAATCCTAGTGGGAGATTTTAACATACCTCCCTAATAAACTATTAGATTAATCAGACAAAAAGTCAATAATAACATAGATTCGAACAGCACATTCTTAAGCTCCATCTAATGGATACACGCACACACATGCACACACATATGCACACACACATCAATGCATCTAACAATTAATATGTACCCTTTCTTTGCAAGCACACTTAGGATATTGACCACATTCTATGAAGCAAGTCTCAGCAAATACCACAGAATTGTTTTCATTCAGACCACATTACCTGATCATAGTGATTTCATTTAAGTTAGAAATAAAAGGCAACAACAACAAAAAGTTATAAGACGTTATTTGCAATGTTTAAAAACACCTTTTAAATAACTCCTGGGGTTACTTCATGGTCATTTCACTAAAAAATAAAAATAAAAAAAATAAGAAAAATAAAAATAAATAAATAAATAACTCCTGGGTTGAAGAAAATTGTAATATAAATTAGAAAGTATTCAGAACTGAATGATAATAATATGGATATCAAGACTTGTGAGAGCTTTAGAAAAAACAGTATGGCCTTGAATATTTTATTATTAGAAAAAATGACAAAATTTAATGATTTAAGCATCTAATTAAAGAAGTTAGAAAGCCACCAACAAATTAAGCCTAATGAAAGTAGAAGAAAAGGCATAATCATATAAGATCATCAATTGATGAAATAAAACCCACACTTGGTTCTTTGAAAAGACAGACCTCTGGCAGGACTGAATAAGAAAACAAAAGCGAAGGTACAGATGAATAATATTAAGGATGGATAGAGGGATAAAACTACAATACAATGGAGATTTAAAAATAATTTTAAAATTCTACAAATAGCTTTCTACAAATAAATATAAAATCATAGATAAAACAATTTTCTTGAAAAATACAACTTTGTAAAACTTATTTAAGAAAAAATAGAAAGACTAAAAGACATATAAATAAATATTTTTAAAAATTGAATTGGGGGAATGCGATGTGAAGAGACTCTAAAGACACACTGGGGAATGCCATATGTGATGACATAGGCAGACATTGGAGTGAGACGGCTGAAAGTCAAGGAATGCCACAAATGATGGCCACAGCTAGAAGATAAGAAGAGGACAAAAGAGCCTGAATAGCCAAAGAAATCTTAAGCAAAAAGAACAAGTCTGTAGGCATCACATTACATGACTTCAAATTATACTACAAGGTTATGGTAACCAAAACAACATGTTATTGGTATAAAAGTAGAGGCATAGACCAACAGGACAGAATACAGGACTCAGAAATAAAACTATCTACCTATAATTAACTGCTCTTCAACAAAGCAGACAACATACACTACTGGGAAAAGGAAACCTTATTCAATAAATGGTGCTGGGAAAATTGGATAGCCACATGCAAAAGAATAAAACAGGATCTTTATCTCTTGTCATATATAAAAATTCAAGATGGACAAAATATTTAGATGTAAGGCATGTAACCATAAAAATTCTGGAAGAAAACATAGGTAAAACTCTTCTAGACATTGGCCTAGGCAAATAATCTATGACTAAAATCTCAGAGGCTGTGCAGAAACTTTTTAATTTGATCATATCCCATTTGTTTATTTTTGATGCTGCGGTGATTGCCTTGGGGGTCTTCCTCAAAAATTCTTTACCTAGGCCAATGTCTGATAGGGTTTTCCCAACATCTTCTTCTAGGATTCTTAAGGTTTCATGTCTTAAGTTTAAGTCTGTTATCCATCTTGAGTGAATTTTTGTGAGAGGTGAGAGGTAGGGATCCTGATTTGCAGTTCTGCATGTAGCTAACCAGTTTTCCCAGCACCATTTATTGAAGAGAGATTCTTTTCCCCAATGTATATTTTTGTCAGCTTTATCAAAAATTAGATTGCCGTATACTGATAGAGCAAATAGACAACCCACAGAGTGGGAGAAAATATTTTCTCTCTACACCTCTGACAAAGGCCTAATAACAAGAATCTATCTAGAACTTAAAAAAATTAACAAGAAAAAATCAAACAATCCCATCAAGAAATGGGCAACGGAAATGAAAAGAAACTTCTCCAAAGAAGACAGAATAATGGCATGCAAACATATAAAGAAATGCTCAACTTCTCTAATTATTAGAGAAATGCAAATCAAAACCACAATGAGATACCACCTAACCCCAGTAAGAATGGCCTATATGAAGAAATCCCAAAACAACAAATGCTGGTGAGGATGCAGAGAGACAGGAACACTCTTACACTGCTGGTGGGACTGCAAATTAGTGCAACCTTTGTGGAAAAGAATTTGGAGATACCTCAAACAGCTAGAAATAGAAATACCATTTGACCCTGCAATAGCATTGTTAGGCATCTACCCAAAAGAACATAAGACATTCTAGTATAAAGACATCTGCACCCGAATGTTTATAGCAGCACAATTCACTATTGCACGGTCATGGAAACAACCCAAGTGCCCATCAATTCATGAGTGGATAATTAAAATGTGGCGTATACTTACAATGCAATATTACTCAATCCTAAGAAATGACAGTGAGCTAGCACCATTTATGCTATCCTGGATTAAGCTTAAGCCTGTTATCCAAAGTGAGGCGACACAAGACATGGAAAATGGGCTCCACATCTACGCGCCATCAAATTGGTACTGACTGATTTAAACTTCGGTTTTCAAATGGTGGCAATGCTCACCAGAGATTCAGTGGGGGGGGGACCCAATCTTAGGGATGGGATGAGCATTTTTGAGGGGGAGGGCATAACTCTAATCCTTCTTAGGGAGAGGCAAAGATATACAATGTAACCAAAATACTAAAAAAAACCAAAAAACTTTTTAGCAGGTGGTGGGCAGGCAGGAGTGGGGAAGAGGAAAGGGATGTATGCTTCCATAACGTGTGTGATGCACACCACCAGGGGATTGGACATATCGGGGGGAGGGAGGGGGAAGAGAGGCAATATTTGTAACCCTAACAATATTTGTACCTTCATAATATGATGAAATAAACTAAAATAAAATCTCAGAGGCAAATACAGCAATAATAAAAATAGATAAATGGTACTTAGTTAAATTAAAAAACTTCTGCACAGCCAAGGAAATAAATAATCAACAGAATAGACAACCTACAGAATGGGAGAAAATATTTGTAAACTATGCATCTGATGAAGGGCCAATATCCAGAATCTACAAAGAACTCATACAAATCAGCAAGAAAAAACAAATAACCCCATTGAAAAGTGGGCAAAAGAGATGAACAGAAGTTTTTCAAAAGAAGATAGACAAATGGCCAACAAACATGAAAAATGCTCAACATCACTAATCATCAGGGAAATGCAAATCAAAACCACAATGAGATACCACCTTACCTCTGTCAGAATGGCCAATAGATGCTGGTGTGGATGCAGAGAGAAAGGATCGCTTATACACTGTTGGTGGGACTGCAAATTAGTACAACATATATGGAAAACAGTATGGAGTTTCCTCAAAGAAATAAATGTAGACCTACCATTTAACCCAGCAATCCCACTATTGAGGAAAAGAAGTCATTTCATCAAAAGACACCTGCACTCAAATGTTTATTGCAGCACAATTCACAATTGCAAAGATGTGGAATCAACCCAAGTGCCCATCAATTTATGAGTGGATAAAGAAAATGTGGTATATATATACACCATGGAGTACTATTCAGCCATAAAAAGGAATAAAATAATGTCTTTCGCAGCAACTTGGATGAAACTGGAGACCGTTATCGTAAGGGAAATATCTCAGGAATGGAAAAACAAACACCACATGTACTTGCTAATAATTGGGAGCTAAATGATGGGCACACATGGGCACAAAGAGATGCAAATAAGGGACAAAGGAAACCAAGAAGGGAGGATGGTGGAAGGGGGTGAGGGATTAAAAGATACCCGTTGGGTACAATGAACACTATTCTGGTGGCAGGCACATTAAAAGCTCTAACTTAAGCATTATATAAGGTATCCATGTAACAAAAACATTTGTACTCCCTTACTATTTTGAAATTAAAAAAAGAAAAGAAGAGGGAAGAAAGGATTCCACCTAGAATGTTGAGGGAGCACAGCCCTGCTGACACCTTGATTTTAGATTTCTAGCCTCCAGAACTTTGCTCAGGAGTTGGCAATGGCCTGGGGGAACTCAAAGCTGCAGCCTGGACAAGGAGTGGATCAGAAGAGAGCTGGTGTCCATCAGGAAAGAAAAGTTCCTTTTGAAGAGAAAAAAAATGGTGAAAAGAAAATTCTAGTAAATGGAAAATGACTTGGAAAGCTCCTCCTTCACTTAATAAGTAAGTAAGGTGGCTCTCTGGATGACCTCAGATTTTTGGGAATTAGAGGAAGCACAGCTGGCAGCATCAGTCCCATATGTGGCAAAGAGAGCTAGAAATGAGGCACAAAACTGAGGACCGAGGGCAGGAAGGCTCCCCTGCCTGCCCCCAAGATGATAATTTCAAACCTGGATTTCAAGTTACGGTCAATTTTTACATGTGGGCTTAATGTTTGCTATATTATATGCAGTCAATTATTTTTCCTTCTATAACTCTGTGTAATGAAGTGCTGTTGCTCCAAATTTTTTCCAGATAAGTGAAATGGGGCACATGCTAAGTGAAGGCGGAGGGGTTCTCCCAAAAGGTAATGGTACTAAGTTGACACAAGAGCTTCAGCTAGATGTGTTTCACCACCTCCAACCTTTCTTCAAAAGCGAACTTTTTAAAGATTTTAACATGTATTTAGGACTGCGTGAAAGAAGCAAGATGCAAAGAGAAGTACTATATAATTCCCTTGACATGAAGTTTAAGAACAGGTAGAAACTAATATATGATTTTAAAAATCAGAATAGTGGTCACCTCTAAAGGGGATTGACTGAAAAATGACATAAGGAAACTTCTGGGTTGATTAAGATGTCCTTAATCTTGTTTGAGAAAAAAATAAAATCAATAGTTAAAAATTTACTCTTCCCTAGGAATCAAAAAGAAGTTTCTAAGGTGATATCTACCAAAACTATTTCATACAAACTGCTCCAGGAAATATAAAAAAAGAGGAAACACTTTAACATCATTTTATGCAGCTAACATACAATCTTTATGTCAGAAGTGGGTAAAAGCAGTACAAGAGAAGAATATTTTTGACCACTCTCACTTACAAACCTAGATACAAAAATCCTAAAAATACTTGCAAACTGAATTAGCAATGTGTATGAAAAAGCTATTTCATTACCAAATTGTATTTATCTCAATAATGCAAGGACAGCTTAATGTCAGAAAATTTATTGAGACTTTTGCTTAAAGATGGAAGGTTGAATACCATGTTAGCTTTTCCTCCCTCCCAACACCTTACTTATATGGTAGTAAAGGGATTTTAAAAGGGAACAAATCCATAGAGACAAGGAGAATAAGTGAGTATAAAACAGCAGTAAAATTAGGGAATCTAGAAAGCAGCTTTTAGCTCCAACATGTAAAAAGCTTGGAAGTCATTGCTCCTGTCCTTATAACAAGAAATCTGGGTAAACTGAAAATAGACAATTTTCCTTAGACCCATTAGAGAATTAAAGTTGCAGGGCAAAATGCCACCCTGAAATCTGGAGAGACAGGCAGATCCAAAGGGATTCAGCACCTGAGATGTACTTACTTGGAATAGAAGCCAGTGGCAGCCATAAGAGGTAGGATTACTTACTTGGCTAGTAATTTTGACAAATTGCTAGAAACTGAATGTGGACTAGCCTGAGAAACACCTGGGGCCACAATCATAGGAAAGGCCCCACACTTTTAAGGGATTTCCTTCCATTAACTTCACTAAGTTCTCATGGTAAGGGTCTGAGAAAAATCCCTTTGTGGATCTGACCAAAGTAAGGGGAAGTGTAGCCATTACATAACCCCCAGATACTTCTCCATAACAAAAGTCTACTCTTGGGTTGGGGGATCCTTCATCATATGGCAGTACTGAAACTTTATCCCACCTGAGGAAGGCATTTCCACCCCACTCCAGGCTTTCCGTATCACCTAAGGGAAAAAAAAAAAACATAGTAAATAGGGTTAGGGTTAGGCTTAATGGAAATAGATTGGAAATGTTGCAGTCAGGAAAGGGAGAGGAATTAGACCCCTGGAAGAGGGACAGAAACATTGTAGGCCACACCCCCCCCAAGACCCAGGCCCATAAAAGACTGAGACTTAATCAGAAGATTATAGACTGATTCCCTTCCCCCACACCCTCAAGCCTCCAAGTATAACAGTGACTTACAGCTAAAAGAACTGTAAGTTCTTTTAAGATACAGGCTTTCTCTGAGGAGCAGTACAAAGAGAAGCCACAAAGGTAGGAAGGGAGACAAAAATAGGAAATTAGAGGAATTTGAAACCTCTGGTACCTATAGCCTCAGCAAACATTAAAAACAGCTCATATTATCTATCTATCCATATGTCTCTTCCCCCGCCCCATATTGGTTCTGATTCTTTGGAGAACTCTGACTAATACAAATGCAGAAGAAATGTTTGAAGCAACAATGGCCAAAAATTCCAAAATTAATGACAGACTCCAAACCACAGACCCAGGAAGCTCAGAGAATATCAAGCAAGATAAACACAAACCCAAACCAAACCAAAGTAAAAAAGCCCACACCTAGGCATATCCAAACTTCAGAGAGCCAAAGACAGAGGAAAGTCTTGCAGGAAGCTAGAGAAAGCAGATGGATGAATAACTGACATAGCAGTCCCAAGAAAGCTGAATTCTAAAATGGCAGGGGAGCAAGTAGGAAGACAACCCAATTTATACCATGAGATTCTCAAAACTCAGGAATTCATAGCACCAAGAACACCTGAAACTAGGTGTGATCATGGGACTAAAGATATGAGGCTTGATTGAAAATTGTTTATAAAGCAATTAGCACAAAAAGAAAAGCCCAAAATCAAAAAATTTCACTGGTGAATTCAACCAAATATTTAAAGAAGAATTAACAATCCTTCATAAACTCAAAAAATAGAAGAGGATGGAACACTTTCCAACTTATTCTATGAAGCCTGAATTAGCTTCATATCAATGCCAAAGAGATGACAAGAAAAGAAAATTATAGGTCAACATACTTTATGAAAATAGATATAAAAATCCTCAACAAAATATTAGTAAACTGATTTCAGCAGTATATTAAAAGGATACATACCATGACAAAATGAGATTTATCTCATGGTGCAAGGTTGGTTCAATATATGAAAATCAGTCAATGTAATACTCCATGTTAATAGAATAAAGGAGAAAAATAAACATGGTCATCTCAGCAGTATTCATAATAGCCAAAATGTGGAAACAACACAAATGACCCTCAACTGATGATGGATAAAAAAAATGTGATATATCTAACATACGATGGAATATTATTCAGCTATAAAAAGAATGAAGTACTGATATAACATGGGTGAATCTCAAAAACATCATGCTAAGTGAAAGTAGCCAGATACAAAAGGACTCATATGTGGGATTCCATTTATGTGAAATGTCTAGAATAGCAAATTAATAGAGACAGAAATTAGATCAGTGGTTGCTGAGGAGGGGGGAATAGAAGTGACTGCTAAGGGATACAGGGTTTCTTTTTGGGGTGATTAAAATGTTCTGGAATTAGTGGTGATTGTTGCACAATCCTGAGGATATATTAAAACCCACTAAATTATACACTTTTAAAGGGTATATTTTAAGGTATATGAATTATATCTCAATTTTAAAATGTAGATTATAATAATAGGATTTTTATCAAAGAGTTGTGAAGATTCAAAGAGATAATACATGTATAGTTTTTAGCATAATTCTGGTACCATCCTAAGTGTTCAATAAGTTAAAGGTATAATTCTTTCAAGGAGAGGGGAGGCAAAGGAGAAATCAAAATTACAAGTGCACATACTTATAGTACACAATTCCACTTCTAGGAATTTAAGCTACAGATATACTTGCACATATGCAAAATCATGTATGTATAAATTCATTTATTGCAACATTAAAAAGAACCTAAATGTCTATCTATAGAGGACTGGTTAAATAAATTATGATACTACTACACAAGGACTAAAATGCAGCTGTTAAAAAAACCAAGTAAACTCTTTATGTACTAATATAGAATGATTGACAGGATATAGTAAATGAAAAATGTAATGCGTAGAACAGTAAGCATGAAATGCCATCATTGCATGTGAATGTATTATCTATCCCAAAGATATGGTTTCAATTATGTAAGCTGTATATATTTACCTTGTATTAATTTTTGTCCACAAACTATGTGAAAATAAATATAACTTCATGTTCAATAATTCAATCTAATTTCTGTCCCTGAGCCCTCATATCACCAGTAATACTATTTCAGACCTATTCCAGTCTGCCAGAAAGATAGTGCCATAATCCTGATATCTTAGATAGTGCCAGGATATTAGGGACCGGCAGCTAGTCCTCAACCATTGGTCCATATACTTTGCTGTTGAATAATTCTTGTATCTTACAGCCTCATGGAGTCTAGTGGCTCTTTGATGAATCCATGCCACATTTGGGACATGTAATTCTTTCACATGGTACCATTTGTTGATATGTACCACACAGAAATACAGATAAAAGTATGATCATGGCTGATGATAGATAGGTAATTGCCTACTATATGCCAGGCACTATATTAGACACTGGGGACATATCAGTGAACAAAACAGTCCTGCCTCCATGGATCCTATATTCTAGAGGAAGAGGAAAAGCCCAAGTCCAGAGTATTTCACAAGGAGGCTGGAGTGGAGGTTGAAGTCCACCTTGCCAGTGGAATCCTAGGTAAGATTTGGCAGTTGGTAGAAATGTGAAGTGGGACTGAAAATAGGACAATGGATTAAAAATCTGCCTGTGGAACAACTGAGTCCATTGCTCCCATCACCACCCCAAATACACATAAGCAGCCCAGTGAAAACTGGAGCTCTCTTTTATAAAGATATTATGTCATGAAGGGCTTGAATCACGTGGATCTGATGAATTGTTGGCATGGAATGGGGTGAAGGTGGGCAGTGGGAGCATTTTCCTGGAGAGAGAAGTATTTTATCACTGATATTATTTAGAATTGTTAGTGCTTGGTGGTAATAAATGGCAGACCAACTTATTTGTTTTTATCATTATTTTAAAATTATCTAAAAGACCATACACCCCTTCATTGCCTTGCCACCCAATACAGAAGGCTGTTCCCATCCTCTTGCCCTTGGTAGGGAATGACAAAGGCAAAGAGTGATGTTCTCCTAGAACAAATAATATAATTTGAAACGGGGTATTTGATACAGAAAAAAAAAAAAACTATGTCAAGGATGTGGACTGCTTTACAATCTTTTTCAACAGGTAGTCAGCTCATCAAAACATGAGAGGGCATCAAAAAGGAACCAGTTCAAGACCTATGCAATAGAAACTGGGGGGAGATGAGGAAAAGAAAAAGGAACATAAGCAAAAGACAAATAAAGAACATACACAACGAGAAGGTTTACTAAAGGAAACACTGAGAGTATTACACTTATCATGATTGTATATAAATATTATAGATATCATCATGGCTTTTTAAAAGGACACAATGAAGAAATATAAGGGTTCAAAGAAGATGTCTAAGACAATAGGATATTTAAAAACCAAGTTTATAAATCTAAGAACAAAATATAAAAGAAAAATGAACTACAAAGCCACATTAGAAGCAAACAAACCCACAACTGAAAAAATAGAAACACTGTGAAAAAGCTCAAGGAAATCACATGCAACAAAAAGCGAGAAAGCAATAGCACCATGATTATAGAGAGAACTATAGCTAGAAAGGTAGACAAAGCTGATGTGAGAAATCTTTCATCTCACCTCAAATACATAAATGGTGGATAAAATGTAATGGAAACAAAATAGGTATAGCTATGTTCAAAATCAAAAAAAGGAGAGCCCAAATAGCAGGGACAAAGAGGGAAGGGAAAAGTTAGATCAGTGATCCTGAGCTGAAGTTGAACTGCTGAAGAAGGGTATCAGATTTTGGCATACAATAGCAGTAACAATGAAAGGGAACCCTGGAGGACCTCAAGATCCTTTTAGGGATCCACAAAGTCAAAACTATTTTCACCACAATACTGAGATTTTATTTGAATTTATCACTCTCTCACGTGCATAGTGGAGTTTTCCTGAGGCTACATGACCTATGATATCACAACAGATTGAATATAGAAGCAGATGTGAAAATCTAACTGTCTTCTATTAAGCCAGACTTTAAAGAGATCTACAAAAAATGTAAGACAATGGAATTAAATATTTTGCATATTTTGGAATATATAGTTATTTTCATTAAAATTATGTTATTTATGTAACATGAAATGTGTTTTCAGTATTATTTTAAATGAATTACATTAATATTTTAAAATTTTATCACTTTTAGCTTCTATTATGGCAAATATTGATAAGTATAACCCACATAAACAAAAGGATGTTTAGGATGTTCGATAATTTTTTTTCATTTAAAAATTGACATGTAGTAAAATTGACTTTGTTGACATGCAGTTTGATGAATTTTAACACTTGTATAGGTTCATGTAACCATCATCACAATCAGAATAAAGAACAGTTCTATTGCCCAAAAAACTTCCTTGTGTTATTCCTTTGTCACACCTTCTCCCCACCCCAAACCGTGACAACCACTAATCTGTTCTCTGTCACTATACTTACATCTTTTTGAGAATGTCATATAAATGGAATCATGCAATATATAACCTTTTGAGACTTGCTTCTTTTCTTTGGCGTAATGCCTTTGAGATCTATTCAAGTCGTAGGGTGAATCAATAGTTCTTTTTTATTGCTGAGCAGTACCACAGTTTGTTTATCCATTCACCCACTGAAGAACATTTAGGTTATTTCCACTTTGGGGCTATTACAAATAAAGCCACTATGAACATTTATGTATAGGTTTCATGTGAACATTTCTCTAAGGTGAATTCCTATGAATTGGATTGTCAGATCATTTGATAAGTGCATGTTTAACTTTATAAGAAACTCTAAATTGTTTACCAAAGTGGCTGTACCATTTTGCATTCTGAAGAGCAATGTAAAAGAGTTCCAGTTGCCCTGCATCTTTGCTAGCAATTAGTTTTGTAAGTATTTTTAATTTTAGCAATTTAATGTGTATAGTGATATCATGGTTTTAATATGTATTTTCCTAATGACAAATGATATTGAAAATCTTTCATATGCTTCTTTTCATCCAATCTCTTTGTTAATGTGATCATTAAAATCTTTTGGCTATTTTTTTTTTTTTTTTTTGAGACAGAGTCTCCCTCTGTTGCCTGGGCTAGAGTGCCCTAGCGTCAGCCTAGCTCACAGCAACCTCAAACTCCTGGGCTCAAGCAAGCCTCCTGCCTCAGCCTCCCGAGTAGCTGGGACTACAGGCATGTGCCACCATGCTTGGCTATTTTTTTCTATATATTTTTAGTTGTCCAGATAGTTTCTTTCTATTTTTAGTAGAGACAGGGTCTCGCTCTTGCTCAAGCTGGTCTCGAACTCCTGAGCTCAAACAATCCTCCTGCCTCAGCCTCCCAGAATGCTAGGATTACAGGCATGAGCCACCATGCCTGGCCAATCTTTTGGCTATTTTTTAATGGAGTTTTAATCTTCTTACTGTTGAGTTGTGAGAATTTTTTTTTTAATATTAGTTGGCCAATTAATTTCTTTCTATTTATAGTAGAGACGGTGTCTCACTCTTGCTCAGGCTGGTTTTGAACTCCTGAACTCAAGCAATCCACCCGCCTCGGCCTCCCAGAGTGCTAGGATTACAGGCGTGAGCCACCAAGCCCGGCCAGAATTTTTTATATATGCTCGATACAAGTCCTCCGTTGGGTATGTGATTTGCATACATTTTCTCCTGCTCTGTAGCTTCTGTTATTATTTTCTGAATAATGTCTTTTATAGAACAAAAATTTTTGAAGTCCAATTTATTATTTTTTTCTTTTATGGATCATGCTTTTGCATCATGCCAAAAAATTCTTTGCCTAACATCAGGTTGTGGAGATATTTCTCCTATGTTTTCTGCTAAAAGTTCCATAGTTTTGTGTTTTACATTTGGATCTTTTATAGGTTTTGAATTAATTTTTCTGTAAGGTGTGAGGTTAAGGTTGAGGCTCATTTTGTTTTATAACAAAATGGAAGTCTAGTTGTTGAGGTCATAGCACAGGCAGGGGGAATCTAACCAGAACCTGGCAGTCTCCCAGAGTCAAGGAGACAGAAGTGAATAAGTATTTGGAGACTTAATGTACAGCATAGTGACTTTGGGTAATAATAATGTACACTTAAAATTTGCTAAGAAAGTAGATCCCAAGTGTTCTAAACACACACACATACACACACACACAAAGTGAGGTGATGAATATGTTAACTAGCTTGATTATGGTAATCATTTAATAACGCATACATATATCAAAACATCATATTGTACACCCTAAATATATACAATTTGTATTTTTTAGTTATATTTCAACAAAGCTGGCGGGAAAAGCTAAAAAAAGCAAATTTAAGGAGGAGGACAAGGTGATTAGATTCACAAGGCAGGGGATGGGTGGGGGAAGAGAGAGAGCATGCAGGCATGTGAATGCAAGTGAACAAGCTCTGGAAATATGCATAGGATTCCCTCAGGTCTTCAGCTGAGTACTGATGAGCACATGCATATGGGGAAATTACCCAAAGCCAGGGAATGAATCACAAGAAATGAGCACGGAGAACAAGTTTTGGAGCTCAAACAGGGCTGGAGCTTTGGGGAGACTACTCAGAGAAGTGTTGCCTCAGTAGAAGGCAATATTAGCCTTAAACTATAGCTCTAATCTGTTGGGGAAAAATTAAATGTAGAATTTCCTGCCAACCCAGTAAATCCTCTTCATGAATGCAGGAAAGAAATAAAACAGTTTTATTATTAAATAAACATTAAACCAGACTGTGATGCATCATAGACCATGTGCTAATGAGAATGCAAAAACAGAAATAATCCCATTCTTAGGTATGTAATGTATTCATTATATGCATGTTCTTAAAATGAATAAATTGTCCTTATATAAGAGGACTTGACAGCACCATTTGCTATACATTCTTTCATAGTTCATCCTAAGTTCACCTGGTAATTGGAGTAGCCATCTGTGCTAGTTAATTGCCTTTATCTGAAGGAAAAAAATCAGACTTCTCATATCTCTATGACAAGCAGGTGCTTACAGCTTAGAGCAAGGAACCGGGATGACAGGGAGACATAGGGCTGCTATCTTCCTGGATGTTTATATTGCAAAAAATGTTCCTTAAGAAAAACCATTCCTGCGTTATAAAGCTAGCAAGAGATTTACTTAGTCTTTAAAAAGATTTACATACATATCAAAGGGGCATACAAAGTATTCACAAATATGAAGTTTCTTGAGGAAATATTACAAGAAAAGGAAAAGAGAAAAGGTCTCTTTCCCTTTTGGAAACAAGCAAAGTTCAATTTTATTTTTGTTTACTTCTCCAGATTTCAGTTTCCAAAGACGTTTCAAAAGCAAGCCTCAAAAGAATCAAACTCTTTCCAAATAACTGCATCCTAGAAAAAAGCTAAAAATGATTAAAACCAGGGATGCCTGTAGCCCTGGCTTGGGTGAGGCAAAGGTATTGCATATAACCAAAATGTTTGTACCCCCATAATATCCTGAAATAAAAACAATTATTAAAAGCAATATGAAAAATTTAGTACCAAACAAGGTAAAACTCACAATATCTGCTATCCCATAAAAATTACTAGGTATGCAAAGAAGCAGGAAAAATGATTCCTAATATGGAAAACATAATAACAACAGACCCACAAATGGCACAGATGATAGAATTAGTAAGAAGGATATTAAAATAACTATTACAAATATATTCCAGATATGTAGAGGAAAGCATAAGCATATTAAGGAGAGAAATGGAATATATAAAAAAGGTCCACATTGAATTTGCAAAGATGGAAATATGATGTCTATGATATAAAATACACTGGATGATATTAACAGCAGATTAGAGACTGCAATAGAAAAGATTAGTGAATTTGAGGATATGGCCATAAAAATGATCCAAAAAGAAACATACACAGGAAAACATTTGGAAATAAATTAACAAAACATTAGTGAGTTCTGGGACAACCATAAGTAGCCAAATATATGTGTGATTTCCAGAAGAGAAGAGAGAGGAGGACAAAGAAAAAGTACTAGGAGAAACAAGGGCCAAAATTCTCCCAAATATGATAAATATATAAACCTACAAATATAAAAAGTTCAACAGACTCCAACCATAAGAAATATAAAGACATCAAAATCAAGTTGCTGGCTGGGCGCGGTGGCTCAAGCCTGTAATCCTAGCTCTCTGGGAGGCCGAGGTGGGCGGATCGTTTGAGCTCAGGAGTTCGAGACCAGCCTGAGCAAGAGCGAGACCCCATCTCTACTATTAATAGAAAGAAATTAATTGGCCAACTAATATATATAGAAAAAATTAGCCGGGCATGGTGGCACATGCCTGTAGTCCCAGCTACTTGGGAGGCTGAGGCAGCAGGATTGCTTGAGCCTAGGAGTTTGAGGTTGCTGTGAGCTAGGCTGACGCCACGGCACTCACTCTAGCCTGGGCAATAAAGTGAGACTCTGTCTCAAAAAAAAAAAAAAAAAAAAAAATCAAGTTCCTCAAAAAATAATGACAATGAAAAAAAACATCCTAAAGGAAACCAGAAAAAAAGACACATTATGTATAGAGGAACAAAGATAAAAGTGATAGCATATTTTTCATTAGAAACCATGTAAACCAGAAAATAGTGGAGCAACATCTTTAAAGGACTGAAAGAAAGACTGTTAACCTAGAATTCTGTACCCAGCCAAAATATTTTCAAAACGAAGAAAAAACAAAGACCTTTGCAGATACACAGAAGTTGAAATAATTAATCACCAGTGGACCAGCACTACAAGAAATGCTAAAGGGAGTTTCTCAGGTACACCAAGTCTACACAAAGAAATAGATAAATATCTAAATAAAGAAGTGAATCTACATAAAGAAATTAAGAGACCAAAAAATATAACTATGTGGATAAATATATTCTTTTTCTTATTTAAAAAAATCTCTTGATTGTTTTAGAACTCAAATTACATTATTTAGTCTATTTTTAAAATAATATAAATGAGGGAGAAAGTTGTTAATTGTTTAAACTCATGCAAAATTCAGGAGTGGAGTTTAAAACGTAAGCCATAAACTCATTCTTATCTTAAAGTTTTAATTCATTAACATAAGTATTTGTCACATGCCAGCATATATGCTAGATACTGAGAATATAAATATAGAAATATATGAATCTTGACATCTATGAGCTTATATTTCAGATACTGCTTATCTTCAGTGAAAATATTTAAGATTATCTCATATTTTTCCTTTATATTTTCTGTTGTATATGTAAAATTTTTTAATTTCTTGATTTTAAAATTAAGAAGTCACAGGGAGAATTAGAAAGCATTTTGAGTTGAATTAAAATGAAAATATGACATATCAAAATTTGAGGGTGATGACTAAAGCAGTGCCTAGAGGAAAACTTATACACATTAAACACATATTAAAAAAGTAGAAATATCTCAAATAAATTATTTAAGTTTCCAACTTAGGAAGCTAGAGAAAATGAAGCAATTCAAACACACATTACACAGAAAGATAGAATTAATAAATAGTAGAGCAGAAATCACTATAATATGAAATTTTCTATTTCTACAATAGAAAAAATCAATGAAAGCAAAAGTAAGTTCTTTGAATAAATCAATACAATTCATAAATCTCTATTCAGACTGACTAGAAAAAAGAAAGAAGATGCAATTTTCTGGTAACTGAAATGAAAGAGGAGAATACCATACAGATCACAGAGACATTAAAAGGGTAATGAGGGCACAAACAACTTGATGTTAATAAATCCAGCAACATGGATAAAATGTACAAATAATGTGAAAGACACAAACTACCAAAGCTCACTTCAGAAGAAACAGATAACCTGAACAGTCCCATTACTAAAAAAGAAATTAAATTTTTATTTACAAACCTTCCCAAAAAGTACAGTCATGGCACAGATAGCTTCACTGATAAATTCCACCAAATACGGAAAAAATAATGAAAATTCTATACAAACTCTTTGAGAATATAGAAGAGGAGGAAACACCTCCTTACTAATGGTATGTGGCTAGCATTACTCTTGTACCTAAAGGAGACAAAGAAATTAAAAACAACAAAAACTTTCAGACCAAGATCCCTCATGAAGATAGATGCAAAAATTCTTAACAAAATTTTAGCAAATCATAAAATACATCATGAACAAATGATTTATTCCAAGATTACGAGAAGGGTTTCATATTAAAAGCCAATTAAGGTCGGTCATGGTGGCTCATGCCTGTAATCTTAGCACTCTGAGAGGCTGAGGTGGGCGGATTGCTCAAGGTCAGGAGTTCGAAACCAGCCTGAGCAAGAGTAAGACCCCCATCTCTACTAAAAATAGAAAGAAATTAATTGGCCAACTAAACATGTAGAAAAAAAATTAGCCTGGCATGGTGGCGCATGCCTGTAGTCCCAGCTACTCTGGAGGCTGAGGCAGGAGGATCGCCTGAGCCTAGAAGTTTGAGGTTGCTGTGAGCTAGCTGACACCACAGCACTCTAGCCCAGGTAACAGAGTGAGACTCTGTCAAAAAAAAAAAAAAAAGCCAATTGATATAATTCACCATAGTAAAAGACGAAAAAATAACAAACCATGTAATCATTTTAATAGATTCAGAAAAAGCACTTTACAAAATCCAATATCCTTCATGATAAAAATTCTCAGCAAACTAGAGAAAAAAAGGAAACTCCCTCAAACTGCTAAAGAGTATCCACAAAAATATCTACATGTAATATCATAATTATGGAGAAAGACAGAACGCTTTGCTCCCAGATTAGGAACAAGGGAAGAATATCTACTCTCCACTTATATTGATTATTCTACTGGAGGTCCTAGCCAGTGAAGAAAGCAAGACAAAGAAATATAAAGTATACAGAGTAGAAAGGAAGAAGTATTATAAAACTCTTTGTACTAAGAAGACAGGATAGTCTATGTAGAGAATCCTAAGGAATCCACAAAAGAAGCTACTAGGACTAATAAATGTGTTTAGCAATGTTCCAGGATACAAGAACAATACACAAAAAATCAATTGCATTTCTATATACTATCTGCAAACTATCAGAGTTTCCATTAAAAAAATCTATATCATTTACTATAGCATCAAAAATATATAAAATACCCAGAGATAAAAATCTAACAAAATATATGCAAGATCTAAGCACTGAAAACTATAAAAAGTTGCTAAAAGTAATTATGAAAAACCTAAATTAATTGACAGGTGTATCATGATCACAGATCTGAAGACTCAAGATTGTTAGTATGATGGCCGGGCGCGGTGGCTCAAGCCTGTAATCCTAGCTCTCTGGGAGGCCGAGGTGGGCGGATCGTTTGAGCTCAGGAGTTCGAGACCAGCCTGAGCAAGAGCGAGACCCCATCTCTACTAAAAAAAATAGAAAGAAATTAATTGGCCAACTAATATATATAGAAAAAACTAGCCGGGCATGGTGGCACATGCCTGTAGTCCCAGCTACTTGGGAGGCTGAGGCAGCAGGATTGCTTGAGCCCAGGAGTTTGAGTTTGCTGTGAGCTAGGCTGACACCACGGCACTCACTCTAGCCTGGGCAATAAAGTGAGACTCTGTCTCAAAAAAAAAAAAAAAAAAAAAAAAAAAAGATTGTTAGTATGTCAATTGTCCTCTAATTGATCTATAGATTCAATGCAATTTTAAAATGCCCTCAAATATTTTGTACAAATTGACAAGCTGATTTTAAAATCTGTATGTTAATTCCAAGAACCTAGAATAGTCTAATACAGTTTTGAAAAAGGAGAATAACATTGGCATACTTACAACAACTGACTTCAAGGCTTATTATAAAGCTATAGTAATCAACACAGTGTAGTACTGGCACAACTATAGGTAAATAGATCAATGGAACAGAATAGAGAGTCCAAATATAGGCCTATAGAATTGATTTTTAACAAAGATGGAAAGGCATTCATTAGATAAAGAGTAGTATTTTCAACAAATGGTGCTCAAATGATTAGCTACCCATGCACATAAAAATAAACTTTGACACATGCCTCTTGCCATATATAAAAATTAACTCAAAATGGTCATATGCCTAAATGAAAGACCTAAGCTATAAAATCTCAGAAAGAAAGCATATTAGAAAATCTTTTTTTTTAAACCTTGGATTAGGCACATATTTATTATATACAACACCAAAAGCATGGTCCATAAAAGAATAACTTGGTAAATTGGACTTTATCAAAATTAAAATCTTCTGTTTTTAGAAAGACAATCTTAAGAGAATAAAAAGACAAAGCCACAGACTGGGATAAAATATTGGCAAATCCCTACTCAACAAATGACTTGTATACAAAATATATAAAGCACTTTAAAAAAAATATACGGCGATTTTTTTTTTATTTCAGCATATTATGGGGGTACAGATTTTAAGGTTTCAAATGATGCCCTTGCCCCCCAACCCCCACAAGTCTGAGCTTCAAGTGTGACCATCCCCCAGATGGTGCACATATAAAGCACTTTTTAAAAGGTGAATAGACCAGTAACCATTAAATAAGTTAGATTGGTAGTAAGAAAAAGAGCCCCTCAAAGAAGGCCAAAATGACTTCATCATAGTTCTTTTCTTAAAGCCAACTTTTAAAAGAAATATAACTTGAACTTTTCTGGTGAATAGGAAAATCTTACACATTTTTTGAAACTAGAATAATCTTGATGCTCAAACCTGACTGAGACAGTGCATGAAAAAATATTTTATGGGACAATCTTGATTATAAGCACAAATGAAAAATCCTAGCTAAAATATAAGCAGATTTATTTGCTAATGAACATTTTTAAAAAATATATAATCAAGCAAGGTTTATCTCATTATTTCAAGAGTGGATTAATTAGAGAGTCTGTTAATGTAATTTACCACATTAATAGATAGATAAAAAGGAGAAAAATCATATGATTATCTTAGTTGTAGAAAAGCAACTAAAATTCAATACCCATTCATAGTTTAAAAACAAACAAACAACAAAACACAACAGATAAAGAAGTGAAAAAGCATATATACCCCAAACCTACAGCAAACCTAGTGCCATTACCATCCAACATGATATTGGAAGTTCTAATGAATTCACTAAGATGATAAAAAGAAAAAAATAGAAGAATAAAGATTGAGAGAGAAGATAAAAATATAATTCAAAGATGATATGGCTACATAAAAAATCTATGAGAATCTATAAACAATTAGAATAAGAGAATTCTACAAGGTTACTAGATACAACAGTCTCATATAGATATCTAGAGTTCCTACACAGTAGCAATTAGAAGTTAAAATGTAATTTTAAAGAAGGAACTCATTTGCAATAGAATAAAACTCCATTTTATATATATATATATATATATATATATAGTTTAATTTAGAGACAGAATCTCACTATGTTGCCCAGGCTGGTCTCAAACTCCTGGTCTCAAGTAATCCTCCCGTGTCACTAGGGTTACAGGTATGAGTCACCACACCCAGCTTTAAAACTCTATAGGATATCTAGGAATAGATCAAAATCTAATATTTTACTTAAAATAATATATATAAATGATCTCATCTAAAATTTATTGGATCTATTTATTTATACTTTTATCTCCATTCGATCAAATTTTGAGTACTTACTATGTGCCAGGTACTGTTGTTAGGGTTGCTGGAGATGTAGTGATGAATGAAACAAAGATCTAGCCTTCATGAAACTTATATTCTGGTAGGAGAAAGTGATAATAAATAAAATCAATAAAATATACAGCATTGTAAAAAGCTCCTGAAGAGAAATAAATCAAGTTAAGGGAATGGATGACGAAGGGGGTAGTATTTTAGAAAGAGTAGTAGAAGGAAAGGAGAAGACATAGACCCAAATGAATTGGTAAGGTTGCCAAGGGGTTATCTCGGGGGGGGGGGGTAGGGAGGGAGGGAGAATTTTTCAGGTACAGAGAGCAGCAAGTGCAAAGGCCCTGAGGTGGGAAGAACATGGTAGGTTTAAAAACAGCAACACAAAGTCACTGTGGCTAGGAGGAGTGGATGAATTGGATAATGGTGGGAGAGGAGGTTACAGAGTTAGGCCATCATAAGGAGTATGGATTTTCATTTGAATAAGATAGAGATACTATTGGGGGATTTTGAACAGAGGAGTGACATTATTTGATGTTTGTCATAAAAGGATCACTATGATGTCTGTGTCATGAATAGAATATACTCAGAGAGACCAGTTAGGACAATACTGCAGTAATCCAGGTGAGAGAGCATGGTGTTTAGGAGCCATGTAGCAGTGGTGGAGAAGGTGGGAAGTGGTGCACTTCTGGGTATATTTTGAAGAGAAAGCAAAAGGATCTGCTAATACAATTGTCCCTCCATATGCAGGGAATAGGTTTCAGGTCCCCTGTGCCCCCACTGATACCAAAATATGTGAATGCTCAAGTCCTTTATATGAAATGGCACGGTATTTGCATATAACCTATGCACTTCCTTCGATATATTATACTTTAAATCATCCCTAGATTACTTATAATACCCAATACAAGGTAAATGCTATGTACACAGTTACTACATTGTATTGTTTATTTGTATTATTTTTTATTGTTTTTTCCTGAATATTTTTGATCCACAGTTGGTTTAATCTGTGGAAAAGGAGGGCCAACCATAGATTCAAGGTATTTTGGCTTGAGTGACTGGAAGGATAGTTTTCCATCAACTGAGATGGAGTGTGATGGGGGTGAAACAAGTTTTTAAAGAAAAATCAGTTCAGTGTTGATCATATTAAGTTTGGGACATCTATTAGACATCTAAGTTGTGATGTCAAGAAAGCAGTTAGGGCCAGGCGCAGTGGCTCATGCCTGTAATCCTAGCACTCTGGGAGGCTGAGGTGGGAGGGTTGATTGAGGCCAGGAGTTTGAGGTTCTAGTGACCTATGATGATGCCACTGTACTCTAGCTCAGGCATCAGAACAAGACACTATCTCTAAATAAATAAATTAGTTAATTAAATTAAATGAAACCAGGAGATGGGGTGAACTCATCTAGGGAATGAACATAGAAAAGAGGAAATAGGGTTGAGTAGTTAAACACCATCTCAACCATCTTGTTCTTGTGTAGTTAGGTTTTTGGATCTAAGCGATGGACTTTATATTTCCTTTTCAGCTTGGTATTCTCTACTTTTGTCAATGTCAGTGTGTTTCCCTATACTTTCTGTGGGAAACATGACTAAGTCCCTTGTCTCTGCCATTCTCAGGTTCTCACAGCTAGGTCGATTAATTTCCTCACCTGTAATAAATCCAATCCCAGTTGTTAAAACAATTCATACCAGGACTGGGCACAGTGATCATGTTTGTAATCCCAACACTTTGGGAGGCTGAGATAGGCGGATCACTTGAGGCCAGGAGCTTGAGTCCAGTCTTATAGTGAGACCCCCTCCTCTGCCTGGTCGCTACAATAAATTTTAAAAAATTAGGTGAGCATGGTGGGGCATGACTGTGGTCCCAGCTACTTGAGAGGCTGTAGCAGGAGGATTGCTTGAGCTCAGGAGTTCATGGTTGCAGTGAGCTATGATTGTGTCACTGCACTCTAGCCTGGGCAACAGCACAAGACCGCATCTCTGAAAAACATTCATACTGGAAGCATGAAGAGTTTCAGAAGTATCAAGTTCTTCTTCAGTGGGGCTTAGGATTCAGTTGTTGTTCTTATTGGCTAGGAATAGAACTCCCCTCTCCAGGACTTTGTAACTCCATTGGCAGGAGTGATGGGCAAGCCCAGACCACCCATCCATTTCTCCCTTTCAACACTCAACAGATGTACCATGACTATCTACCTTAAGACCACCAGAACTAGACTTTTTTATGCCCTTCAACTTCACTTATGTCAGTCATCACAAGAACCCTGGGACTCCTTGTTTACTACCCATGTATCTTATGTTCTAATCCCCACAACTTTGTGTATTTGCCTGACCTATCCTTATGTCTTAACCCTCTCCAGATCCTGAAATCCTTCTATTGTGTCCTCTGAAACCACAGTCCTGGTTTGCCCAGGACAATTTCAGTTTATGTATGGTATGCCACCATCCTGCCCAGTTTAGCATCTGGCATTCTCAAAAGTGTCCCAGATTGGATGATAAATTATATAGTTATATTATCTAGACCTGAAAGTCATCAGCAAAATCCGTTATATCCTTTCCCTGTTTGCTGAATATTCCCCTCATCTTCTTGATCTAACTAAAGCCTGGATCTACCCAAGGACCTTATACAGCTCTTTCAAGTGGTAGTTATTTTTTCTCCCATAGCCTGAGATCCCTTACTACCACTTCCTGATTATTCTCCTTTTCTCCTCCCTAAAAATCCCCATCTTTGAATTCTCCATCACAGACTACATCACCTGCTGTCCTATCTTGCTGCTGTTATCTATAGATCCTCAGATGCTCCTCCAGTTTCTCAAAAATTTTAGCTTTCTTTCTCACTGTTGCTCTCTCCAATTAATCCTGTCTTAATTCTTTGTCTTTCCAATATCTCTGTACCTGACCCTTCTGACACCTTGCCTCTCAAGTCCTTGAAATCCTCTCTTCCAGTTTTGTCCTCCACGCAATTGCAGCCCCTTGCCTCCATCTTGTCACTACCAAAAACTCCTACTCCTTTCTCTATCCGCAGAGTTGAACATGGCTGGAGAAAAACACAAAATGACACTCTCACTTTAAATTCAAGACCATGAACCTCAAGTGGGCACTTAATGTTGCCAGGAAATCACATAATATTATCCTAGTCCATTTACTCTGCTGGTTTCCTAGACAACTATTTTATATTTTCTCCTCTGCTTCAAATCTCTAGCACCTCCACACACAACCTCATTCTCAGCTCATTACCTTGTTTCCGGTTTCACTGAGAAAACAGGCAAACTGAAAACAAAGCCCAAGAATTTCTCCCACTGTATCTACTCACTTACCTAAATCTGTGTATATATTCCACACTTTCTCCTGTTACTATGGATGAACAGTTCCTGCTCCTATTTAGGCTAATCCCCCCACTTGTTAACTAAGATCCCATGCCCTTCTGGCAATTCTCCCCTCTCTTGACCTCTAGTATAAATTTTTCGCCATCTACAGGTTCTTTCCCATCAACTTCAACTATGCTATTTTTGTTCTCATTTAAAAATTTTTAAATCTTCTTTTAAGTCACCATCCGTTGCTCATTACCCATCCCATTTCTCTGCTCCCCTCTATAGTAAAATGCCTTGCTAGAATTTTCTATATTTAATGTCTACAATTCCTCTTCTCCCATTCTTTTTTAAACTTTTTGTTTTGAAATAATTTTAGATCCACAGGAAATTGCAAAAATTGCACAGAGAGATCAGAGAGATCCTTTGTAAACTTCACCCAGATTCCCCCAATAGTCACATTTTACAAACTGTAGTATAATATTAAATCCAGGAAATTGACATTGGTACAATGTGTGTGAATAGTTCTATTCCAATTTATCACGTATGCAGATTTGTGTAACCGCCACAGCAAGCAAGATACAGAACTATTCCATCAGCACAAAGATCTCCTTCCTGCTCTCCCTTTATAGCCATACCCACTCCCCTCCCACTCACTATCCCCAATCCCTGCCAACCACTAATCTGTTGTCCATCTCTGTAATTTTCTCATTTAGAAAATGTTACCTAAATGGAATACTATAATATGTGACCTTTTGAGATTACCTTTTTGCGCTCACCATAATGTCCTTGAGATCCATTTGCTAATGCATTTATTAATTGTTTGCTCCTTTCCCCCCCTTTTCCTTATGATTTGTACAAAAAGGGGGTGGGAGGCAGCGCACGGTGGCAGCAGCATCCATGGTGCTAAAAGTGGGCAGTCACACTGTGTGCACCTCCAAGTCTTTCAGGACAATATCAGCCATGGCGCCAATCTTTTTGTCCAGCTCACCTCACACACTCCATGGTGCTGAGGTAAAGGCAGAGGTGGAGCAGCTCCCCATCTAGGATGCCCAACACGGTGGTGTTCTCTAAGGTGCAACAGTCCACGTGCAGCATGTGGAAGGTGCGGGGTCAAGGCTGGCATGTGGGGCAGTATGGTGGTCAGTGCTTTCTGTAGCATCAGCAGACTCCAGCAGGTCTTCGCCAGAAACAGGTGCCCAATGCCACCATCCAGTGTGTTCTCCCACACCACAGAGTTTTTGCTGGGCCCCTCAGTGACTCCTTGGCACAGGGTCCTCCAGAATGTGTACATGAGGGGGCTCACATAGAATTCTGCTCGGCAGCAGGCACATATCCCTGAAACTCCCCTTGGCTTCTGGCAGGTACATATACACCATTAGGTTGCAGTCTCGGCCAGACACCCGGACACTAACAAAGAAGTCCATGCTGTACACCTCCAGGGGCTTGGAGTCCCAGGACATGCGGTTCAGTGTCTTGTTCTCCACCTGGTAGTGACATCCACAGCCTGATGACATTTTTGCACGCTGCTCATCTGGTGGATGTACAACTGGTCTCAATCAAGGCCATGCTGGTCTGCTTCCTGGCTCTCAGGATCCACAGGAAGCTCTTCTGGTTGATGGCTGACATCAGGTGGCCATTGCAGTGACACAGGGCAGACATGGGCCCCTTCCGAACTTTCTGGTACAACCCTTGAACTTTTTTTTTTATTTCGGCATATTATGGGGTACAGATTTTAAGGTTTCAATAAATGCCCTATCCCCCCTCCCCCCACAAGTCTGAGTTTCCAGCATGACCATCCCCCAGATGGTGCACAACTAACTCGTTGTGTATGTATAAACCCGCCCCCCTCCCCCATCCCCCCTACCCAATACCCTATTACTGTAGTATCTATGTGTCCACTTAGGTGCTGCTCAGTTAATACCAGTTTGCTGGTGAGTATGTGTGGTGCTTGTTTTTCCATCCTTGGGATACTTCACTTGGTAGTATGGGTTCCAGCTCTAACCAGGAAAATATTAGATGTGCTACATCACCGTTGTTTCTTAGAGCTGAATAGTACTCCATGGTATACATATACCACATTTTATTAATCCATTCTTGGATTGATGGGCACTTGGGACGTTTCCACTACCTTGCGATTATGAATTGTGCTGCTATAAACATTCGAGTGCAGGTGTCTTTTTTGTAGAGTGTCATTGGATCTTTTGGGTAGATGCCCAGTAATGGGATTGCTGGATCAAATGGTAGATTCACTTGTATCACTTTAAGGTACCTCCATATTGCTTTCCACAGAGGTTGAACTAGTATGCAGTCCCACCAGCAGTGTAGGAGTGTTCCTCTCTCTCCGCATCCACGCCAGCATTTGTTATTTGGAGACTTTTTGATAAAGGCCATTCTCACTGGAGTTAAGTGATATCTCATTGTGGTTTTGATTTGCATTTCCCTGATGATTAGAGATGAAGAGCATTTTTTTATATGTTTGTTGGCCATTCTTCTGTTTTCCTTAGAAAAGTTTCTGTTCAACTCCTTTGCCCACTTTTTAATAGGGTTATTTGATTTTTTCTTGCTGATTTTCATGAGTTCTAAGTATACTCTAGTTATTAGCCCTTTATCGGATACGAAGGATTCAAAAATTTTCTCCCATTCTGTAGGTTGCCTGTTTACTTTCATGACTATTTCTTTGGCTGTGCAGAAGCTTTTTAGTTTGATCATGTCCCATTTATTTATTTTTGTTGCTGCTGTGATTGCCTTTGGGGACTTCTTCATAAATTCTTTGCCTAGGCCGATGTGTAGGGGAGTGTTTCTAACATTTTCCTCTAGAATTCTAATAGTTTCATGCCTTAGGTTTAAGTCTGCTATCCAGCGTGAGTTGATTTTTGTGAGAGGTGAAAGGTGTGGGTCCTGCTTTAGCCTTCTACAAGTGGGTATCCAGTTTTCCCAGCACCATTTATTGAAAAGGGATTCTTTTCCCCAGCATATGTTTTTGTCTGCTTTGTCAAAGATTAGATGGCTATATGATGATGGTTTTATATGAGGATTCTCAGATCTGTTCCACTGGTCAATATTCCTATTTTGTGCCAATTCCAGATTGATTTAATTACTACAGCTTTGTAGTATAGTTTGATATCTGGCATATTAATACCTCCCATTTTGTTTTTGTTGCCTAGAATTGCTTTTGATATTCAGGGTCTTCTTTGGTTCCACACAAAGTGTAAAATTATTTTTTTCTATATCTCTGAAGAATGCTGATGGGATTTTGATAGGTATTGCATTGAATCTGTAGATCAGTTTGGGTAGTATAGACATTTTAATAATGTTGAGTCTGCTGATCCATGAGCATGGAATGGATTCCATCTGTTTACATCCTCTGCTATTTCCTTCCTCAGTGTTTGATAGTTCTCCCTGTAGAGGTCTTTTACCTCCTTGGTTAAGTATATTCCTAAGTACTTTAATTTCTTTGTTGCTATTGTGAAGGGAATTGAGTCTTTAATTTGGTTCTCGATTTGATTGTTGTTGGCATATATGAATGCCTCTGATTTCTGTGTATAGATTTTGTATCCTGAGACTTTACTAAATTCATTGATCAGTTCCAGGAGTTTCTTGGTTGAATCTTTGGGGTATTCTAAATATAATATCATATCATCAGCAAACAGTGAATGTTTGATCTCTTCTACCCGTATTTGGATGCCTTTAATACCACTTTCCTGTCTGATTGCTGTAGCCAGGACTTCCAGCACTATGTTGAATAGAAGTGGAGATAGTGGGCAGCCTTGTCTGGTTCCAGTTCTAAGTGGAATGCTTTCAGTTTTTCCCCATTCAGTATGATGTTGGCTATGGGTCTGTCATATATGGCTTGTATCATTTTTTGGTATGTCCCTTCTTTGCCTATTTTATTAAGTGTTTGTATCATGAAAGGGTGTTGAATTTTGTCAAAGGCTTTTCTGCATCTATTGAAAGAATCATGTGGTCTTTGTTTTTGCTTCTGTTTATGTGGTGAATTGCATTTATAGATTTATGTATGTTGAACCATCCCTGCATCCCTGGGATGAAGCCCACTTGGTCGTGATGGATTATTTTTTTGATAAGCGTCTGGATTCGGTTAGCTAAGATTTTGGTGAAAATTTTTGCATCTATATTCATTAGGGATATTGGTCTGTAGTTTTCTTTTTTTGTTGCATCCTTTTCCTGGCTTTGGTATCAGAGTAATATTCGCTTCATAAAAGGTGTCGGGGAGGTCTCCGTTCTTCTCGATGTTGTGGAATAGTTTCTGCAAGATAGGTACTAGTTCTTCTTTGTAAGTGTGGTAAAATTCGGGTGTGAAGCCATATGGACCAGGACTTTTCTTTTTAGGGAGATTTTTAATTGCTGTTTCTATTTCAGCTGTTGAGATTGGTCTATTCTGGGAATCTATTTCTTCCTGATTGAGCCTAGGGAGGCTGTATGTTTCTAGAAATATGTCCATTTCCTCCACATATTCCAATTTGTGTGAATAAAGATTTTTGTAGTACTAATAAATTATATCTTGTATCTGTTTGGAATCAGTTGTGATATCTCCTTTTTTGCTCCTGATGGAGCTTATTCGAGATTTCTCTTTTCTGCTTTTCGATAGCTTAGCCGATGGTGTGTCTTTTTTGTTTATTTTTTCAAAGAACCAACTTTTTGTTTTATTAATCTCCTGAATAGCTTCCCTGTTTTCAATTTCGTTTAGTTCTGATTTGATCTTGTTGATTTCACTTCATCTGCTGGGTTTGGGGCTGGTCTGTTCTTCTTTTTCCAGCTCTTTGAGTTGTTTCGTTAGATTGTCTATTTGTTATCTTTTTGACTTTTGGTTATAGGCATTTATGGAGATAAACTTTCCTCTCAGAACTGCTTTAGCTGTGTCCCAGAGGATTTGATGACTTGTCTCTCCATTGTCATTTTCTTCATAGAATTTTTTTATTTCCATCTTGATTTCTTCATTTATGAAGTAATCATTTAGTAGGAGGTTGTTTAATTTCCATGTTTTTGTGTAGAAATGTGAGTTTCTGTTATGGTTGATTTCTAATTTTATTCCACCGTGATCTGAAAAGATACATGGTATGATTTCAATTTTTTAAATTCTTGAGGTTTACTTTGTGTCCTAGGATATGGTCAATCTTATAGAATGTCCCGTGAGCTGAGGAGAAAAACGAATATTCAGAGGATTTTGGGTAGAATGTTCTGTAAATGTCAGTCAGACCCAATTGTTCTAGAGTTTTGTTTAAGTCCATTATTTCTTTATTAATTTTCTGTTTGGAGGATCTGTCTTATGCCGTCAGTGGGGTGTTGAAATCTCCGGTGATTATGGAGTTGCTATTAATCCATTTGCTTAGCTCCAGTAAGGTTTGCTTTATGAATCTCGGTGCACCTAAGTTGGGTGCATATATATTTAAAATTGTTATCTCTGGCCCAGAAGATGGCAGATGAGAAACACCGCCAGACAGAGTGTCTCTGAAGAAAAGACAGATTCTAGCAGAAATTAGAAGAAAGAAGCAAGAAGACGAGCCTACATCGGATGAGGGTCGGCAGGAGGAGTACCTGAGACCACGGGAGACTCCACAGGAGGAGGTCGCGGAGGAGAACTGGAAGCTGGGACCCCCGGAGCAGCCCGGAGACCAGCGGGAAGGGACGGTGGATCTGTCGTTTCCCCTCCCCTGCATCCCGGACTGCTGGTGGGCTCCCCAGCAAGCGGAGGGACCTGCGGACACCAGCCCAGCGACAACCGCCGCCAGTGAGCGGTAAGCCAGTAGCGGACGCAGCACCAGGCTCCCAACTCCCTCGGGGCACCTCTGTGTGCACAGACCCGAGCCGCGCGGCAGACACCATATTGCCTCCTCCTCCCCTCCTCCGACCCTACCTGCATCTGCCCAGAGAGATAGAGAGAAAATATAGCCACCAGCCGGAGGCACCTCCAGGGAACGAGACCTTCCCTTTTGGGGCCCTACAACAGCTGAATACGGGGAACTCAGACTGTGAGCTCTCTGCCTGCCAGCCCTACCAGGTGCTGCTGGCACGGTGATCCCAGGAGAACGGGGCAGAGCCTGAGGTTGAGAGACATAGACCTAGCTTGGGCTCCCTGTGGGTGAATTGGGACAGGCACTCATCTCCCTGGTAGGGACAAAGTTTGAACTCTGGGACCCAGAGGTCAGACCTGCAGACCACATCCCGAGCTACGAGGCCCACATTGCCCGGGGCACAGAAGGGATATACGTGAACAGCCTGCTGAGGTGTGTGTGCCTTCAGGGGCAGATCAGCGTCCTAGAGGGCAACCCTCCCCCCAAAGGGAGGCCGTGCGCCCAGCCCAGGTGGCGTTCCTGCGCAAGGAACTACCCTGCCGGCATCACAACCAGGGGAGGCCTGATGGCGTGTGGTCTGGCCTGCTGATAGAGGCCCAGGAGTACCCACGGAGTTGGGGTCAGTGGAAAGAGGCCAGGCCCGCTCCAGACTGCGGGTCTCAGACAGCCCTAGCCCCACACGCAGACTCTGAGTGAGCAGGGCCATTCCAGCCCCTCCCTGTCAGCTTTGCCTGGAAGCAGAGAACAGAACTTTGACCCCTGCTGACGACATTGGTGGTGCCTGGGGGCGGGTTTACCCAACTCAGCTCTGCCCAGACTCTCCCCTAGATCAGCCCTCACTGAAGGGGAGAAAAGGACACACCTGAAGTCCCAGGGCCCCACCAACCACCTGAGGCACTAGAGTTCTCTCTTCAGGAACAAGAGCTGATAACAGGACACAAAAACAACAGCGTAGCCTGTTTCTCCAAGCAAGTGCCACCTACTGATTGGGAGAGCATCCTGCATACCATTTTCACGACACCTACTGACTCATTATACAGGGAGTAGTCGAATCTCACCCACAGACACCACCTACCGGCTCAGAAACCAAACAAGGCATGTGAATACCCAAACAAAAACCTAAAGAAAAGAAACAACAACTGATCGACATGGGAAGAAATCAGCAAAGGAACTCACGAAATATGAAGAACCAATTGGAAAACACACCCCCAAAGAGGAGCACCAGCCCCGTAGAAACGGACACCAACCAAAATCAGGCAACCAAAATGACAGAAGAGGAATTTCGTATGTGGATCGTAAGAACACTCACCGACCTGCAAGAACAACTCAATAACCAGCACAAAGAAACCACAAAAAGCCTCCAGGATCTAGAAAAAAGTTCACTAAAAAATCGACACAATGAAGAAAAGTTTAACCAAACTCCTGGAAATGAAGAATCAATTCAGGGAACTACAAAATACAGTGGAAAGTCTCAAGAACAGGGTAGACCAAACAGAAGAAAGAATCTCAGAGATTGAAGATAACACCCTCCAATTAAATAAATCAGTCACAGAAATAGAGCAGAGAAAAAAGAGAAAAGAGCAAATCCTACAAGAGCTGTGGGACTATGTGAAGAAACCTAATGTGAGGGTCATAGGGTTACCAGAAGGGGAAGAAGACAACACTCACGGGTTGGACAAGCTATTTGAAGATATAATAGAGGAAAATTTCCCAGGCCTTGCTAATAATCTCAATATACAAGTTCAAGAAGCTCAGAGGACCCCTGGGAGATTCAATGCAAACAGGAAGACGTTATGACATGCAGTCATCAGACTGACCAAAATATCAACTAAAGAGGCCCTTCTAAGAGCTGTGAGATGAAAGAAGCAAGTAACTTACAAGGGAAAGCCAATTCGAATAACATCAGACTTCTCTACTGAAACTTTACAAGCAAGGAGAGACTGGGGCCCCATTCTCATTTTCTGAAAGAAAACAATGCCCAGCCTAGAATCTTATTCCCTGCAAAACTTAGCTTCGTATATGAAGGAGAAATAAAGACATTCTCAGACAAGCAAAGGCTCAGAGAATTCACCAAGACAAGACCAGCCCTACAAGAAGTACTCAAAACAGCATTATGCACGGAACACCATAATAATAACCCACGAATATAAAAACAACCAAAACCCAAAGATTAAAGGCCAGATACTACAATGGCTCAAGACGGAAATCATAGCAACAACATCCAACCCAACAGAATGAACAGTAATCTACCTCACCTATCAGTTCTCTCAATAAATGTGAATGGCTTAAACTGTCCACTCAAGAGACATAGGCTGGCTGAATGGATAAGAAAATACAGGCCAAGTATATGCTGTCTTCAGGAAACACATCTAACCTGCAAGGATGCATATAGACTAAAAATAAAAGGGAGGAGATCAGTATTCCAAGCAAATGGAAGCCAAAAGAAGGCTGGCGTGGCAATTCTAATTTCGGACGATTTAGTTTTTAAACCAACAAAAGTAGTGAAAGACAAAGAGGGTCATTATATAATGGTGAAGGGCACAGTTCA
>VSMD01005663.1:0-36082 GCA_008750895.1 Mirza zaza
CTTCCTTCCTTCCTTCCTTTCTTTTGCCTAGGCTACCAGGCATCATTATAGCTCACTGAAACCTAGAGTACAGTGGCATCATTATAGCTCACTGAAACCTCAAGCTCTTGGGCTCAAGTGATCCTCCTGCCTCATCTTCCTGAGTAGCTGGGACTACAGCCACACATCACCATGCCAAGCTAATTTTTAAATGTTTTGTAGAGACAGGGTCTTTGTGTTGCTCAGGCTGGTCTTGAACTCCTGGCCTTAAGCAATCCTCCCGCCTTGGCCTCCCAAAGTGTTAGGATTACAGGCGTGCGTGAGCCACCACATCTGTCCCCATCATTTGTTTCTTAACTTTGTTATGTACCTTTTTACACGAGAATACAATTTTAAATTGTACATAGATCCATGCAATGGGTATTATGCTTTTATTCATCCAAAATCTAACACTAAACAGTTTTATGATTTATTTACTCTGCTTTAACTTCTGTGGCCCGGTCTCCTCATCTGTAAATGGGCCATCACTTTTTTCCTATCCTTACAATGTGTTTATGACTACAAATTAAGATTGATTTATTTCATATTACAGACTTCCACATAATGGAATGGAAATGTGGAGAATAATGCTCTGAGCATTTGTATCAGAGGACACAGATGTTAGATCCTGCAGGTTAGAGAGAGGTTATAGGGATAAACTGAACACACCAGAGCCAGCTCCCGGGTTGAACAAGAAAGCAAGCAGCCAATATTTCCCCGACTATAACTATGGGCTCAGCCCTGTTTCTAATTAAGACTTGGCAGGTAAAATGAACTTTGAGCAGTTCTAAACATACAAATTAAGAACTCTCTGCATGTAGAATTAGGATTATGACACAAGATGTAGCCTTATGCGGTCTGGTACCTTGCCCCACAGAATTGAGATGGGATGGGAAAAGAAACTATTCCTTTGATTATAATGAGCAAGGAATTTACAAATTCCTTCACAAGGAAGAACTAGAAATTGTTATCAGAGTCCCCCATTATGTACCTTTGGTAGTGTATCACATTTCCTTCCTTCCTTCCTTCCTTCCTTCCTTCCTTCCTTCCTTCCTTCCTTCCTTCCTTCCTTCCTTCCTTCCCTCCCTCCCTGCCTCCCCTCCCCCTCCCTCCCTCCCTCTCTCCCTCTTTCCTTCCTTCCTTCCTTCCCTTCTTTCCTTCCTTCCTTCCTTCCTTCCTTCCTTCCTTCCTTCCTTCCTTCCTTCCTTCCTTCCTTCCTTCCTTCCTTCTTCTTCCTTCCTTCCTTCTCTCACTCTGTTGCCCAAGCTGACTTACAGCAACCACAAACTCCTGGGCTCAAATGATCTTCCTGTCTCACCCTCCAGAGTAGCTGGGACAACAGGCGTATATCACACACCCAGCTAATTTTTTCTATTTTTAGTTGTCTGGCTAAATTGTTTTTTTATTTTTTTAGTGGAGATAAGGTCTTGCTCTTGCTCAGGCTGGTCTCCAACTCCTGAGCTCAAGCAATCCTCCTGCCTCAGCCTCCCAGAATGCTAGGATTACAGGTGGGAGCCACCACACCCGGCCCACATATATTTATTTTTAAATTAATGTAAAAGAAAATATGTATACTGTAAAAGAGTGAGCTTAGTCATACTCACAAGGCCTTTCATTCTTTTCATAAAGAGGCATTGTTATATAGATATTTTTGAAGTGGTTAGATTCTGTGGAACTATTAGACACAAGATTCTGAAAAGGTAAACCAGATAAAGAGTCATCTTATAGACCACTATTTCAGTCTCATTTCCACCTGGGTGTGTTATGCTTTATAAAAATTACTTTGAAAAGGAGACAGTATTATATAAAAGTCATTTATTACAATTCCTTAGATCAGTAATTCTCAACCTGAGCATTAGAACTACCTGAGAGGTTTTTAAAAAATGCTTATGTCTGTTCCAACCCCATATTAATTAAATCGAAGTCTCCGGAGGTGGGAAGAATGCTCCCTAAGCAAATATACTGTACAAATAGATAAAAAAGGCTGATAGGGCATTGCACAAAAAGTGAGGTCTGTTAGGACTTAGAGTATATTTGCATACACAATGTAACATGCCAAACCAAGGCATGGTACATAATTCAAATATTCCCTTCCAAGCCTACATAGGTTTGGCATATTGTCTAGTTGTTTCTAGAAGGAATTTTTTTGGGGAACTATTCAGATATTTTTTGAATACTATTTTGTTGAAAAATATTCAGGAAATTTCCCCTCAGGAAATCTTCTTTTTTTCTTTTTTTTTTTTTTTTCTTTTTTTTGACGGAGTCTTGCTCTGTCACCCAGGCTAGAATGCCATGGCATCAGCCTAGCTCAAGGCAACCTCAAACTCTTGGGCTCAAACAATCCTCCTGCCTTAGCCTCCCAAGTAGCTGGGACTACAGGCGTGTGCCACCACACCCAGCTAATTTTTTCTACTTTTAGTTGCCTGGCTAATTTTTTGTATTTTTAATAGAGACGGAGGTCTCACCCTTGCTCAGGCTGGTCTCAAACTCTGGAGTTCAAATGATCTTCCTGCCTTGGCCTCCCATAGTGTTAGGATTACAGGTGTGAGCCACTGCGCCTGGCCAGGAAATGTTCTGATTTACAGCATGGGACATAGAGCCTGGGCACCCTTCAGCAGCTTCCCACTATACTCAGAACAGAAACTATACCCTTTACCATGGCTGGCTTACAAGGCCTGACATAACATGCTTTCTCCTTGTCTGGACTGACAGCCATGTTTAATACCACCTTCCCACATTTTTATAATGCTTCAGCCACACTGTGCTTCTTTTAATTTCTCCTACTTGGGAAACTCAGGCTTTCTCCATGCTATTCCCTCTGCCTGGATTAAGTCCTCCCACCTTTCCTGTTGCCCATCCTTATCCATCCTTCAGAGATCATTTCCCCAGGGAGCTTCCCTGACACTGTCTCTATGCTCTGATCCACCCTGTTTCTAAATTAGACACCATCTTCTCTCCAGCACCTATACATGGCACACACCAGGCACACCAGGCAAATAAGCATTTGCTGAATGAGTGAATAAAAGTCTGCTTGAAGGTAGTGTGGCATGGTGGAAAGAACTCTGAATTTTACCACAAAAGGCCAGGTTCTAGATGAGGTTCTATTCCTGGGTGATCTTCGGCAATCCCTTAAGGGTCCTGAGACGATTTCTTTGTCTCTAAAATAGAGATAGTAGATCAGCCTGGTAGTTTATGCATGTAATCCCAGCGCTTTGGGAGGCTGAGGCAGGAGGATAGCTTGAGCCCAGGAGTTAAAGACTAGTCTGGGCAACATAGCAAGATCCCATCTTCATAAGAAATTAAAAAATAGCTGGGTATGCTGGGGCACCAATATAGTCCTAGCTCTTTGGGAAGTTAAGGCAGGAGGCTCACTTGAGCCTGGAAGTTGCAGATTACCATGAGTGGTGATTTTGCCACTGCACTCTAGCCTGAGCAACAGAGAGAAATCCTGTCTCAAAAATAGAGATAGTATCTGCCCTACTTAGTTCACAGGGTTCCTGTAAATATCAAAGGGGAGCTGGTATATAAAAGTATCTTTTTTTTTTTTGAGACAGAGTCTCACTTTGTTGCCCAGGCTAGAGTGAGTGCCATGGCGTCAGCCTAGCTCACAGCAACCTCAAACTCCTGGACTCAAGCAATCCTGCTGCCTCAGCCTCCCAAGTAGCTGGGACTACAGGCATGCGCCACTATGCCTGGCTAATTTTTTCTATATATATTAGTTGGCCAATTAATTTCTTTCTATTTATAGTAGGGAGGGGATCTTGCTCTTGCTCAGGCTGGTTTCGAACTCCTGACCTCGAGCAATCTGCCCACCTCCGCCTCCCAGAGTGCTAGGATTACAGGCGTGAGCCACCGTGCCCAGCCTAAAAGTATCTTAATAATAATAAAATGCCACAGCAAATATAAGTTAGTGTACTATTCACAGACTCAAAAGGAAATCACATATATTCAATCATCCACCATTTAGTGGATGAATTTTCATGTAATTTTTGCTTTTCCTGTAACATCCATGTCAAAGAGTAATTCATGATCAAGATACTTTCATGTTTAAGTCATCTATTGAGTGAAGAGTCTCAGCAGCACTTAAATTCCTTGTCATTTAAGGGTACCTAAGTGTACCTAAAAATATTTCAGAAGTGTGACATTGGAATGAGAGACAATTTAGGTGACTCCTGAAAGACAAAGAGTAATTCTATCCTATCCAAGTTGCTTTGCCCTAGATTGTTGGTAGGTGGCAGCAACAGACCAGAAATTGTGGTTTGTTTAAGAGCACTGGAAGGGTTCTTTTTAATGTTATTATTTTATTAGCTTTTTCCAAAATAAAACAGTATAGCTGCAAACAAAGTATATGATAAAAATAAATAAACAGGATATAACTACTATGCAGAGTATAGGTTACCTAAGTTTTTGTTTATCCCGTAATCTCAACAGCGACTTATTTTTCAAAAACTCTAGGCTTACTTTCATTACCATTCTTAGCTTGTTTCTTTCTTACAATCTTTGTTTCTTCTCTTTGTAGGTATTGAAAATTTTAATGTTCCTTTATTGACAGGAAGGGGTGGCATTTTTGAACTTTCATTCTGCTTACCCTTTGTTCTGCTCCTATTGTGAAGATTTTGCCCCAGGCATTGCATTGGTCAAGGTTCAGTTACAGAAAAAAATAATCCATTCTAGACAGTTTAAACCGAAATGGATTTAATACTGGGTATTAAGTGGCTTATGAAGTTGTTGGGAGGGCTAGCAAAAGGGGCTCTGGGTCACTGGCTCTCAACCTTGGCTTCATACACGAGCATCTGGATTGCTTTTTAAGAAACCGATTCTGGAATCCACTGCAGACATACTCAATCAAAACCTTTGAACATGTGTATGCATGTAATTAATAAGCTCCCCTGGTGCAGGCAGGGTGGATAACCACTTTGAAGCTGTGGTTTCAGGATTGACTCTCACCGTGGAACTGGGCCACCATGGGAGCTACTGATTCTGCAGTCAGGAAACCATTTGCTACTCTGGGAAGCTCCTGCTACAGCTGCTGGCTTCAAAACCATGCCTCCCTGCCACCTTCGAAGCTGCCACGGTCTGGAAACTTATGCAATCAGAAAGCTGCCACTCCAGAAGGCGCCACACTTGACAGGTAAAACAGTCACCTGCACCCTGCCTCTTGGTGCCCCAGAAGCCAGTGACAGTCATTTCAGCGAACAATGCCACAGAAAAACTAAACTCCTCCGCAAATGTGCTTATCAGAGAACCAGCAGCAGATGGTCTCAGCCTCACTCACGCTCTCCCTCCACATCTGCCATGGTAGTTCTGCTGGTGGAAACTATCACATAAGGATCTTAATTGCAAGAATGTCTGGCAGTTGTAGCTTCAAACTCTCCAGCCCTACAGAAGAGGAAGGCAAGGTGGAAAGAGATTGGAGTGCATGTGTGTGCCAATCCAGGGTTCTCCCAAGGACATCATGAAATAGACACCTTATTTTAAAGAGGACCCTTACATGCATAAGGTGTTGGGCAGCTAGGACGGGGGAGGAGAGGATGAGTATATTCACACTTAATGGGTGAGGGGCACACTGCCTGGGGGATGGGCATGCTTGTAGCTCTGGCTCAGGCTGTGCAAAGGCAATATATGTGACCTAAATGTTTGTACCCCTGCAATATTCTAAAGTATAAAAAACAAAACAAAACAAAAAAGATAAGAGGACCCTCAGTGTCACAGAAACCCAGACCTGAGGATAAATCTGCTTCATGCCCTTTAGGGAGTAAGTGTGTGTGTGTGTGTGGGGGGGGGTGTATGATGTAAGGCTGAATCAGAAGGGATCTCTTCCCCAGATAGGCTCCTTGCTTCCACAGGAAAAGCAAACCTGATACTTACTGAAGTCCATGATTGGAGGTATTAGGAAAAGAAGGGCCTATGTTACCTACCTTTTGTCTGAGTTGGCATCTGGCCCTTTCTCCCCTTACCTATCTTAGTGTTATAGCTCAGAGTTTGGGCACACTCTGTTCAAAACGTAGCTTTGCCATGTGTTGCCTCCTTGATTTGTCCAAGCAGCAGTATTTGTGATTTGTATCCTCCTTATCTAATCTTAGCTTTACCCCTCCCTTACTCAGTACCTACAGATGCATATTTCATGTTTCTAAAGCACTTAGTGCTAATCATAATGATATTTTCCCATATGGTTTCCTTAGTTTTAGATATGTTCTTGTGCATTTTATATTACTTCTTCCTCTGGAAACGAACTGTTTCTATAATGCATTCTCTTCATTAACAAAAGTTTTAGCGTATTTAAATATCTATTTGTGCTTTTTTTTTTTCTTTCTTTTTTTTGGTGAGGCAGAGTCTCCATCTGTCACCTGGGTAGAGTGCAGTGGCGTCATGATAGCTCACAGCACCTCACACTCCTGGGCTCAAGCGATCCAAAGTAGCTTGCTTCCTCCTCCAAAGTAGCTAGGACTACAGACATGCACCACCATGCCTGGCTAATTTTTGTATTTTTAGTAGATATGGAGTCTCACTCTTGCGCAGGCTGGACTTGGGGGAGCTCCTGAGCTCAAGCAATCCTCCTGGCTCAGCCTTCCAGAGTGCTAGGATTACAGGCATGAGCCATGGCACCCAGCTGTACGTGCACTTCTTTATGACAGTTAAGATCTGCTTTAGTGCTTTGATAGTCTATTGTTTGGTCCTATCTTTGCCTGGACATGACTTAGGAGTTGACTAAAAATTTAAATTATGTACCCACATACTGAAGTAGTGATTCTGCTCATGCACTACAATGAGAAATTATTTTGAAATGTTATTATGAAAATATATAACAAATATTAAAGTGAACTTTTTAAAAGTAAACTTTTAATTTTAGAACAGTTTTAGATTAAAAAAATTATTGTGAAGATTGTAGAGTTCCCATATCCACACCCAGTTTCCCCTATTATTAATATCTTTTAAAATTAATTTTTTATTTGTATATATTCTATTATTAATATGTTAATATTAATAATAAATGTACACTTGTACCATTATTAAATGATAAATGGTACATTTGTCATTATTAATGAACCAATAGTGATATCTTATTATTAACTAAAGTCCAATTCAGATTTCCTCAGTTTTTACTTAAAGTTCTCTTTCTGTTCCATGGTCCCATCTAGGATACCACATTGCATTTAGTCTCAGATGCTTCTCAGGCTCTCTTTGTTTTTGATGAGCTTGATAATTTTGAGGTTTACTAGTCAGGTATTTCGTAGAATGAAAATGAATTCTTTTTAATTTTTAATTTCATATTAAAACTTTACATAAACCTTTCAAATGTACAATGGATCCCCATGTAGCCATGGCCCACCTTTAAAAACTATCACCAGTTTGACAGGTTTGTTCTATCTAAACTGTCCTACCTTCCATCTTTGAGGAGTTTAAAGCAAGTCTCAAATATTATATCACAGCACCCTTATATATTTCAGTATATACCTTTAATAGATAAAGCCTTTACAAAAATATATCCACAATGCCATTATCACACGTAAGTAAGTTAATGATGATTTTGCAATATTTAATAGTCAGTCTGTGTTCAAATTTCCCTAGTGGTCTCAAATGTGTCTTGTTCAGTTTACATATTCAAATCAGGATCCCGACAAGGTTTATTCAAATCTGTTGATTTGAAAAATGTGACTTTTGTCTCAGTTTTAGCTGAGATCTGAGGCTGAAAACAAAACCATAGTTATACCTATGTTTGCAAATGAGGTTAAACTCCCTGTGTTGGGCAAAAGGGGTATTTAAAACGGGTTTTAAGAGTCTTAGTCCAACACCCACTTCAGGCTCCAGAGTATTTCTCTGAGGAAAGTGACTGGAGCTGTGGCTTTTCCTTCCCACCATGGGAGAGGAGCAGGGCGTTTCCCCTCATCCCAAGCCCAGTAAGAGGGTCTTTAAGAGAACTTCTTTGAGAACTTGGTATTTACTCCTTGGGGCTAGAAAGTAAGGGTAGTTGACCCACACCTGAGGAAAGTAAAAAGGAAAGGCTGTGTCTGGAGGCCTGAATGATGCCTGCCAAGCAGAGCAATGAGAGGTTGTAGAATTGGAGCAATCGGTGACCCCTATCAATGAATGGTAGGGCAGAAATATGAGTCCCCACAAGTATGTGTGGGAGAGAGGGATCTGGTTCCATGGTTGATTTAAAATGGATCCCACCCAGATGGCCTTCTTGCTGGGGGCTAGTCTCTCTCGGCACAAAGATGTGGGAGGTGTACAGCCTCCAGTTGAATACAGAAGTTGGGATGGGGCTACGCAGAGTACAGGCATTGCCTATCAAGGGAGCACCAAGCAGGAATTCCTGGTGGGGTAAATAAAGCTCTGCATTCCTCCAAACAGGATCCTGCAAAAGAACTAATTAGATTTAAATATTTGTCAATCCCAGAGAGTTCAAACTGAATTTCAAAAGTGCTTGTTCCTTCCAATTTTCAGCTATGTAGGGGGAAACTAAGGCAAGGAGAGGGATCAACCATGCCCTCGCCTCACCTTAGCCCAGGCAGTACCAAGCTGGGACAGGGAAGAAGTTTTCATGTTACATGCCCTTCTCAGTTTTTAATATTAAATTGGACTATGATAAAGAAAATAAAGAAAAATGGGTTCAAACCTGGGACAGAGTCTCCTTCTGGGAAGAAACATGTTTTCCTGATAAAATCCTTAAGCAATTTTTTGATAAACTATAATGAGATTAAAGCCTCTTCTGGGAAACTAGCTACTTACTCAGCTGACTGTCTGGTGTCTTACGATTTTGAATACAGTTTAATAATATCATCTAACATTTTTTTTAAACCTATGAAGTATTCCTTCCATGAGAGAAGCATTGAATTGACTTGTTTAGGTCTCTTTCCTTGTGAAAGTTAACAGTTTGTATTCTGTTGAATTCTGCTCTTTCAACATAATTATTATAAAACTATTTCAGGGATAGAAATATGTTGATGGATAAAATAATTTTGGTTGTTCTTGAAGACAATTACATCTTAATATCAAATTTCTGAGAAATCACTCTAGTAATCACTTTCCACTTACCCTTTGTGGTGATGAATTAGAAATTTAAGGTGGTAACTTCTTAGTTCAAATGTCATTTGGACACAGAGATTGTATTGTCTATCCTATTTCACAGGTTCTGGTGCCTGGTCATATTTTTTACACCCATATTATATAGGCAGGATTTTCCTTTTCTATTTATTACTTAAACATGATCCTATATCACAAATAAATTGTTTTAAAGGGTTCGAGAAAGGTGATGAATAGGTTTTAATTTCAACTAGCAGTAACACAGAACCTAGTTATTCCAAAGCTGTTGCTCAGGTTATAAAACCAAAACTTTTCATATAATTTAACCATGCATTGTATGTGAACAGCCTGCATAAAAAGCCAAATAATGATACTCAGACAATGTTGGTTGTTGTATTAGGTTGGTGCAAAAGTAATTGCAGTTTTGGACTGTGAATTTTAAATCATTATAACTAGGCTCAAACACATCTTCCTTAATAAAAACAGGAACCATTACAATAAATACATTTTTGCCAACAAGAAATAAGTTTGTTTATTCCTGTAGCATGCTTTGGGATTCAGTGAACTCTTGGAAAGCATTTCTGCATCTTCCGGTTGTGGAAGCGTTTTCCCTGCAATAAGTTGTTGAGATGCTTGAAGAGGTGGTAGTCGGTTGGTGAGAGGTCAGGTGAATATGGCGGCTGAGGCAAAACTTCACAGCCCAATTCGTTCAACTTTTTTTTTTTTTTTTTTGAGACAGAGTCTTGCTTTGTTGCCCAGGCTAGAGTGAGTGCCATGGCGTCAGCCTAGCTCACAGCAACCTCAAACTCCTGGGCTCAAGCAAACCTTCTGCCTCAGCCTCTCGAGTAGCTGGGACTACAGGCATGCACCACCATGCCCGGCTAATTTTTTCTATGTATATTAGTTGGCCAATTAATTTCTTTCTATTTATAGTAGAGATGGGGTCTCGCTCTTGCTCAGGCTGTTTTCGAACTCCTGACCTCAAGCAATCGGCCCGCCTCGGCCTCCCAGAGTGCTAGGATTACAGGCGTGAGCCATCGCGCCTGGCCTTCGTTCAACTTTTGAAATGTTGGTTGTGTGACATGGGGTCGGGCATTGTTGAGGAGAAAAACTGGGCCCTTTCTGTTGACCAATGCACTGGAGGTGTCACAGTTTTCAGTGCATCGCATTGATTTGTTGAGCATACTTCTTAGATTTAATGGTTTTGCTGGGATTCAGAAAGCTGTAGTGGATCAGACCGGCAGTAGACCACCAAATAGTGACCATGACCTTTTTTTGGTGCAAGTTTGCCTTTGGGAAGTGCTTTGGGGCTTCTTTTTGGTTCAGCCAATGAGCTAGTCGTTGCCAGTTGTCATATAAAATCCACTTGTCGTGGCACGTCACAATCCGATCTAGAAATGGTTTGTTGTTGTTGCATACAGTAAGAGAAGATGACACTTCAAAATGACGATTTTTTTGATTTTTGGTCAGCTCATGAGACACCCACTTATGGAACTTTTTCACCTTTCCAACTTGCTTCAAATGCCCAACGACTGTAGAATGGTCAACGGGATCCTACCACTCGGAAATCAAAGTAAGTTGTTCCTTGATATCCAAGGGGAAAGGGTTGGTTGTTGTCAACTTCCGACGGCCAGTCACTGCTCTCCTTATCTTCAAGGCTCTCATCTCCTTTCTTGAACTACCACTGTGCTGTATGTTCCTTAGCAGTTCCTGGGCCAAATGCATTGTTGATGTTGCCAGTTGTCCCTGCTGCTTTACAACACATTTTGAACTCGAATAAGAAAATCACTTGAATTTGCTATTTGTCTAACATCATTGCCATAGTCTAAAATAAATATAAAATAAACAGCAAGTAATATGTCATTAGCAAGAAAACATAAAGTGAGAAATGCACATTAAAATGACATATAGCATAACCACATTTAAGCATCCATTCCAGCGGGGCACGGTGGCTCACGCCTGTAATCCTAGCTCTCTGGGAGGCTGAGGCGGGAGGATCGCTCAAGGTCAGGAGTTCGAAACCAGTTCGAGCAAGAGGGAGACCACATCTCTACTAAAAGCAGAAAGAAATTAATTGGCCAACTAAAAATATATAGAAAATATTAGCTGGGCATGGTGGCACATGCCTGTTGTCCCAGCTACTCGAGAGGCTGAGGCAGCAGGATTGCTTGAGCCCAGAAGTTTGAGGTTGCTGTGAGCTAGGCTGATGCCACAGCACGCTAGCCTAGGCAACAGAGTGAGACTCTGTCTCAAAAAAATAAAAGAAAAATGCATTCCAATATCAAACAGCAAATTTCATCAATGCTAAAACTGTAATTACTTTTGCATCAACCTAATATATTTAAATTAAAACATATACTATATGTATAAAGAGAGTATATAAAAATTATAATAGTTGTTAGGATTATGAAACATTTTAAAATTACATTTTCAAAATTTCTCTAAATGTTTCTGTTATTTAAAATTAGCTTAAGTATTAGAGACATTTGCTTAAAATTTCTGAAGTCTTAGAATCACATGTTATTGGCAATCCATGCTGAAATGGCACATAAAAATTTCCGTTTGCTAATGTTCTCTGTTGGCAGACACAGTAAATTTTTCAGCTAAGCAAATGTCAATTGTTGCTATAGCACTTCTAAAATTAAAATAAAGCCATGTAATAATTGGCAAGGGTACTCTTAGGTAAATGTGGAAAAAAGTCAAAGATTGATTTAAAAAAGGAAAACGTCACCTTTCCCAGTCAGTGACAGGATCTAAGTTGCAATCCTCTGAGATCCTATCACCTGGAAAACAAAGTAGTAAGTTGTTCCTTGATATCCACAGGGGAATTGGTTCCAGGACTCCCCAAGGATACCAAAAGCACAGATGCTCAAGTGCCTGAAATAAACCTATGTACATTTCCCATATACTTTAGATCTCTACATTACTTATAATATCTATTACAATGTAAATTCTATGAAAATAGCTGTTACAGTGTATTGTTCAGGGAATAACAAGAACAAAAGTCTATACGTGTTCAATACAAAATACAGGTTAGTAAAAAATGTTTTCTATCTGTGGTTGGTTAAATGCTCGGATGCAGAACCCATGGCTATGGTGGGCTGTCTATACTAGCAGTGAAGACACACTAAATAAGTAGGATGAAATCTGATAAGCACTTGCAAAGGCAACGGAGCAGTTTAGGGGAAGATTTTGGAGTACAAGGAGGTATTCCAGATAAAGTAGAGCCAAGAGCAAAGGTTTTTCTTTCTTTCTTTTTTTTTAAATCTCTGTCCAGACAGCAAAATAATGGAGATAGTCCTGACTAGAGGGCAACTGCAGGATTCAGGTAAGTAGGTAATAAGAGGTATAATAAAAGGAGGCTGAAGACCTTAGGTTTTGCAGCAGAGACTGAAGATATTTAAGAATGACTTAAAATCTATGTTGATTCTAGAGTCTGCATGGAATGTGCAATAAACTAAGACCTTCATTACATAAAACTATCCAGATAGTATCTCTAGAATATATTTTAATTTAAAGATGATTTAACCACATTCAAACTAAGTTTTAGATGATTTTTGGTGTTCCCTAATAGAATTGGCACATAATATTGAATCAGATTGTAGTGGATTATTTTAACTGTGTGACCAGATGCACAGAAATATGTAAGGTATTGAGGCCAACAAATAAATTGAGAAATGCAAATTCTCACAAGTAAAAGGATTTGGAATTCTAGAAGGCAGATTATCAATAGCTGTATCCAGATTCTTTGGAGTGGTGGCTTGTTTTATATTAAAACTTTGTAATAGCTTATCAGGAAATAAAATTCTGCCTTAACCTTCTAGGTAATTGGTATGTTGCTGATCAATAATCAAGACCATTTAAAAAAAAAACCTATATGACTGAACAGCAGACAAGGTGACCACAATCTTTTCCCCCCCATTTCCACTAGCTTAAAAGAGTTCATATTTTTTGAATGTTTATTATTTTTGTTTTTACATTTTTCTTTTTTGAGACAGTCTCTCCCTATGTTGCTGGGGCTAGAGTGCTCATAGCTCACAGCAACCTCAAACTCCTGGGCTCCAGCAATTCTCCTGCTGTGGCCTCCTCAGTAGCTGAGAATACAGGCCCAGGTCAGGACACCCGGCTAATTCTTCTGTTTTCAGTAGAGACAGGACCGGGTCTTTCTCTTGCTCAGGCTGGTTTCGAACATATGAGCTCAAGCAATCCTCCTGCCTTGGCCTACTGGAGTGTTAGGATTACAGGCAGGAACCACTGCACCTGGCCAAGATTTCAGAAAAGTTTCTTGTCCCAGAAAATATCTCAATCCATTTAGAATATGGATTCAAGCCCAAAGCCTTCTGACTACAGAAGAGCTGAAGAGGATGCAGCCCTCATTTTAAAAGTTGGCTCAAAATCACCAGATAGACTTGGCAGTCGCCTAAGCATTTCATAATTAACTCGTTAACCTTCAATCACCAAGCTAGTAGATCATTTATTTCCAAAGCAGATTTGCCAAGATGGAGGGGGGCATTGGGAGTAGTGAAGATGGGTTGGAAACGGGGAGATACTGGTCAAAGTGCAAAGTTTCAGTTAGTATAAGTTCTGGAGATCTATTGTACAGCACGGTGACTACAGTTAATGACAATGTGTACTTAAAATTTTTGAGCTCTTAAGTGTTTGCTCCATTAAATAAAGTGGTAAGTATGAGAGATGATGGATACGTTAACTTGCTTGATTTAATCATTTCACAGTGTATACAAATATCAAAACATCACCTTGTACACCAAACATACAATTTTTATTTAACAATTATACTTTAATGAAACCGAGGGAGAGGAAGCAATCCTCTTTTGAGCACAGCATCCAGTTTTTATTTACAGCACTGAGAAATGAGCACTGTGAATTAAATCGTATTAAAGCGCGCGCAGAGGCGCATTCTTCCCAGTTTGGGAAGGGAACGGTAGGGAAAGGAGGCCTCGGACACCCGGGGCACGTCCTTCCCGGCGGCCCCGCCGTCTCATTTGCCGTTACCGACGCGTGACCCCGGCGCGCTCGGGTCCCGGACCGGAGACAGGCGCAGGGTGCGCCAGGCGACGGTCCCATGTGCCCCCTCCCTCTGGCGGCCGCCGCAGTCGCCGCGCTCCGAACTCCGCTCCGGCTCCTCGGCAGAGGGCTCGCCGCCGCCATGTCTACCGCCGGGCCGCTCAAATCCGTGGACTACGAAGTGTTCGGGAGAGTGCAGGGTACGGCACCCCGCTACAGGGGGAAACCAAAAAGGTTACAGAAGGAAGGGCAGAGAGAGCAGTGAGACGCGTCACGCATCTTAAGGATGCCTTTTCCCGGTGGGGCGGGGACTTCCGCTCAGCCATGACACAGCAGCGGCGGCGGCGAATAGGGCGAAGTGCGCAGGCGTTAGAGGACAAGGGCGGGAGGGGGAAATGGAAGGGGCGGAGAAGGAAGAGGGAAGGAAGAGAGGAAAGACTAGAAGTGGGTGGTTGAGGGGTTACGAGAGTGCCCGGCAGAGAGGGAAAGGTTTGAGTTGGGTAGGTAAAGAGGGGGCCTGTAAACTAATAGTCCAGTTACTTGCCACTGAAACTTCCTGGGCTTTACTTGAGTTTTAGGGAGGATACTTGGATGATGTTTGAGGTTCTGTTTGTCAGAGGTCAAAGAGGTCAAACTTTAAAAAAAACAAAACCCTGTGTAGCTCTTAAAAGAATTAAGCTGCCATCTAATTTTTGTTTTATCAGAAGTTTAAATAGTTGCATAGGATGTAATGTCTGACTTATTGTAAATATTGATACTTGAAAATGTTAAATCATTCTTTGAATTTTAGCCCATGTAATATAAATGTAGTGATTTAATACCCGCCATCATTCATTTAAAACAAAGCTCTTTAACATTGGGAAATTTTACATCGTTCCTTTTTTGCTCTTTGAATTTAGTATCCATTCCACTTCCCCCACAGACTTTTATCCATAGTTATGTTTGAGAGTTTCATATCGCTCACCTTATACTTTTCTGCAATATGTATGTGTATAAATACACATACATATAAAATGTCAAATTTTTCTTCATTTCCTTTGACAATAAAGCTATAAGTATTTTTTTCTTCTGTATTAGTTACTATTGAGATGATTATTAGATTACAATTGATGAAAACTATAAATATATTTAAAAGTATGATAAATATTATTAAATTAAGGTATTTATTTCTTAATGAGAAAGCTATGGGTATTTATAGAACCTTGGTTAGAGGAAGGGTTGAAATATCCTTTTATTTCCTATTCTAGAGGTTTTTATACTTTGGGGCATTGTTAGATTAAGAATAGGTGAGAGAGGCTGGGTGTGGTGACTCACATCTGTAATCCCAGCGCTTTGGGAGGTCAAGGCAGGAGGATTGGTTGAGGCCAGAAGTTGAAGAATAGGTGAGAGTATGCCATTAGTAAAGGGTGATTGTGAAAGGGAGGTAGGAAAGGAGAACCACAGCAGGCAGGTCTCAGATAGGTCTTGAGTCATTTTTAGGAAAGAATATATTAATATATGGAAGCTGAAGATCTGGAACTTGATTCCCTTAAAATTATCCATGGGTTTGTGCCCTTTAGAAAGTCTTTGGGTACACCCACTGGTATGGTACCCTGATTTGAAAACTGCCACAATAAGTCACTGAAACATATTACATAAAACAGGAAAATGGTGGCAGAGATCACCTGACAAAATATTTTGTCCACTCCTAGTTAAGGATGTGTGTGTGTGTGTGTGTGTGTATGCACAAGTGTGAAATTTACTAGTGGTGTTCCATATACTGAACATCTTGCTACTATTTACTTAATACTCATCACAATTTTGTGAGATGCATGTCTTATTCCTGTTTTAACAAGAAGAAAACAGGTACAGAGAAGTTCAGTAACTTGGACAAGCCCTTAGTTGACAAATGGGATTTGATACCACATCTGTCTAATTTAAAACTTGTACTATTCCATTATGTTATATTTTCTGTTAATACATTGTGCATTACTATTGATTTTAACTATATATTTGCACTTTTGTGCATATGGTGGTTATATGGTATATGAAGATCAATTTTGGGCAGCAGTAAAATATGGTAAAGATAAATGTATTATATATATAAATAGTGGGGTTTAAAAAATCAGCTTTAGAGCAATAACTTCTATAGTTCACAGTATGTTAAATGAAAGAGAGTATATACCCACTATTCATTTATCAAGGCATAGTGTGTGGTACAAATTCACAGTCACATATTTGCACACATATACATATGCTGACATTCCCTGACAATTTAGTGTATACCAAGCTCTGTACTCAATATTTTACATACACTGACTCATTTAATCCTCATCTCTGTGACTTCAACCGTTTTCCTCATTTAATAGATGGAGAAATTGAGGCATGGAGAAGTAACTTTCCCAGGTTATGCAGGGAGTTGAGCAGTGGGGAGTTGGGATATGAACCCTGACAGTCTTTACTGACTATCATCCATCCTACTAGTCACTATCTCCTATTGGTTCTCCTCTCCATACCCTTTCTACCCTTAATTTTGCGTTCTTCTTACCCTATACACTGAACACACAGACTGAAGCGGGCCATTTGGACATGGCCATTTGGACCACTCCAGATGTCCCTGAGAATGTTTTGACTGTCCTTTTGAGTGCAGGGAAGTTTGACCTGGTCAGTAAGCAGTTAACACACTCGCAAAAACTTGTGGCCTCCGACTCTCTCTCTCTCTCTCTTTCTCTCTGTTTTGCTGGCAGTGGCTGTCACTATTTCCGTGTCTGTGTCTCACAAAACTGCTTTCAATTTTCTTGTGATTGCCTAAGAATCAATACAAACCATTAGCCTTTTATCTGAGCCATAATGATTACACAGAAATAATTGACAATAATAAATTATCAAAAATAAAAATTTTTTACTTTACTAATAGAAAATGGGCAGTAATTAAAGAGAGTATAAAGTTAACTTTTAATTTACAAGTGGAATAATCACAGCTAAAAGGTGTGCAAAAAAAGGTATGGAATAATAAAATCTTAGTGAAAACTGGCTTGTTAGAAATAGCGGCTCTGAAAGTAAATTCACAATGGAAGAACCTGTAATTGGAAACATCTAATATGGACAAAATATGAATTGATAAATAAAATTATCATTAATATTTTAATCTTAGCATTAAGACCACAAACTAATATGAGCCAATATTGATACATTATTATTAGCTAAATCTCACACTTTATTCAGATTTCCTTAGTTTTTAACTAATGTCTATTTCTATTCCAGGATCCCATCCGTGACATCATATTACATTTAGGCCTCTTTTTCAGGCTCCTTGAGGCTGGGACACTTTCTCAGACTTGCCTTGTTTTTGATGGCCTTGGCAGTTTTGAGGAGTACTTTGAGGTCAGGTGCTGTGGAGAATGCTCCCCAGTTGGGATTTGTCTGATGTTATTGTCATGATTAGACTGGAGTTATGGGTTACTGGGAGGAAGACCACAGTGGTGAGGTGCTATTCTCATCTGCCCTTATCAAGGGTACATATCATCAATATGACTTTCACTGTTGACATTAACCTTCATCTTCTGGCTGTGATAGTGTTTGTCAGGCTTCTCCACTGTGAAGTTAATCTTTTTTCTTCTCCCTTTCCATCCTCTACTTATTAATTGATTGAGACAGAATCTCCATCTGTCGCTCAAGCTAGAGTGTAGTGGCATCATCTTAGCTCACAGCAACCTCACACTCCTGGGCTCCAGCAATCCTCCTGCTTCAGCCTCCAGAGTAGCTGGGACTACAGACACACACCATGGTGACCTGCTAATTTTTCTATTTTTTGTAGAGATGCGGTCTCATTCTTGCTCAGGCTGGCCTCAAATTCCTGGCCTGAAGCAATCCTCCCTCCTTGGCCTCCCAGAGTGCTAGAATTACAGGTGTGAGTCCCCTCACCTGGCCTCATATGTTACTTTTTAAAATCTTAAGATTCCCAAGGAGCTCCACTATTTTTTTCCCGTCAACTTCTGTTGCATTGGGGACTTTGGGATGACGGTTCGGGCATCAGGGCACTGAGCCTCTGTGTTTTTAGAGCCTTTGTAACTATGACCTGGCTCATAATGTTTCTATAGAAGTTTCATTGCATTTACATCTAGAAGAGCATAGTCAGAAAATTTGAGAGGGAAATTGATTAAGCTGTGTATAGATGCTGTAACGCTTTACCAGCTCTCAGATGACTACTAATGACACTCCTAGATATGCATTATGGCCATCTGTTAGATAGGATGTGCTTTAGAAATTAATAGTCTATTTTTGACAGTATTAACTCAGTTTTAGAATAAGAGTAACTTATTAGAATACTGAGATAAATATCAATTTTCTTAAAGATTGCTTAAATTGAAAACTGGGATGAATTATTAAATGACTTTGTCAGAGAGCAAATGATTTAGATGTACACATTTTTCCTTACATGGACAGGTAAATAGATAAGCTGCATTTTAGAGGTTGAAAATTTAAGTACCATGTTAAAGTCAAGGAACATAAATATGATTAACTCTCATTCCCTCTCTTGTCTTTGTTCCTTTAACATTTCATTTATAGTTCTTTTGAACTTCTTGTTTTTCCTTTTCTTTTAACCATTCTGCCTTCAACTACAGTTATTTGTGTATACATGTCTGTGTCTTTCACTTGACAATAACAATCAGATTCTGAAGGTCAAGCTGGTAGCTTGTTTTTATATCCCCTACAGGGCTGTGCCTCTGCTGGGGACTTTAAAAGTGTCTTGAATTAAATTGAGGTGCTTGGGAATAGTGGCTTGGGGAAGAAACAGTAGTGTGGCAGCTTTTCAACTATTTGAAAGGTGCCAAGGTGTATGGCTCCAAGGAACAGACCCTGGACTAATAGTGAGAGATTAAGTGAGGCAGAATTTTATTCCGTATAAGGAAAGCTTTCTAGCAGTTAAAGAAGTTTGAAATCATTAAAAACTGCTTTGTAAGACAGTGACTGGATCACTTCCTGTGTTCAAAATTGACAAATGCAGTCAGATCCCAGGGTGAAGGGGTACGTTACAATATGAAAAATCTGATTTTACATGAAAGGCTGCTGATGTTTAAAACCTGTCATATAGTATCTTTAAATAGATTCCTTTTGTAGATTTAAAGTATGATTTACGTTGCAAATGTTCACCTCAGGGTTTCTCACTGACACCTCTTTCCACACAGCGAGGTACAATTGCAGCTGGCTGGACCTTGACTGGGCAGCATATTGTGCCTGAGTCTTTCATCACTGAAGGGGTGATGTCTGCCCCAGTTTCCAGAGCAATGTGTCTGTAAAAAACCTGCATGTGTCATATCAGCTTCCCTTCTCTGCAGCAAGTGAGGTGGAAACAGTGCAGGGCGGCCTCAAAAGCCCACTGATGCATCTTCTCCTACAGAGGCCCTGTCCCGAGAGGGCTCTGTTCCAGCCAAGGCCAATAAATTGCAGAAAATCTGTCTCCAAGTTCATCCTTTCTTTCTCTCTGTTTTATATGCTTTAAACTAGGGCTCAGGACTCTCAGAAAGATTCTGGGAAAATTCCAAGTGGGTTATGAAGCTTTGAACATTTGATTCCCGCATGGTTCACTGCCTGGCAGAGTTATGGGCTGGAAGTCTTGAGACTCCTTGACGCACATTCCTTCGAAGGCTTTGAAATAAGGCTTGTGGTTTGAGGAGCCAAATAAATAACACCCCTCTTCATTATGTGAGTTACTGACAAGGAAGACAGAGTAAAGCAGAGTTTTGGGAATGTGGCATAGATCTGAACTCTTTGTCTTCATAAGCACAGGCTTGGCTTCTCTCTGCCTGCAAGAGCCAATAACAAGGACAAGGTAGAATGAAAGGAAAGGGACTTTGTTCCAGAGCTAGCAGTCGGGAAATGGCCAAGGCTTGTGCCTCAAAGAAACCATTTGAAGTCTTGGGCTGAGGGTAGGGGGTTTAAAAAGGGAATTTGGTATGGGGGGCAGGCAGGAGTGGGAAGGAGGTGCTGGTTGGTGTGACATGACTCTATTGAATTATTGCTCCCCCTGGTGAATGGGCTGGTGCCATCTCAAAGGCTGTTGAGCTATAGATGAACTGTGGCCTTGAGGCAGTCTCCTGCTGGGGGTCTGGATTGTTTCAAGACTCAGTCTCTGGAACTTTTTAAGCAGGTGCATAATTAGATAGTGGAAACTTGTTCAAGGGATGTGTGCCTGGTGGAAAGGACAGTAAAGGTCAGTATTTCCTCATTAAGAGCATAACAAGAAACCGGCAGGAAAATTTCAAAATGGAGTTCTGAAAAACAGGGAACTGTTTATAAGCCGACTTCATAATACTCCATACTATAGACTTAAACATACCCACCCAGGCACAGGCAGGTATAAGCCCTACAGGTAACTTGCTCCCAGCAGAAGGCAGAAGAGGAAGTGCCTGGGCTATGCTTGTTTCTTCTTCTAAACTTACCCATTGGATGACTAACTGAATGGCCCTGGGGAGGAGTCAGGGGCAAGATACAGGGTAGCCAGGAATGGCACACCATGGATATGCCTCCTTAGGAAGGATCTTTTGCTAGGGAGGAAGGAGCTTTATCCTCCAAAAATAAGTTGTAAAATCTATAGAGAATTCAATTATTTGGTTCTGCTTTCAGTAGTTTAAGATGGTCTGCACTGTACAGTTTTTTGGTGTACAGTGATAGAAAAAGTCAGGAAGGTTGTATGGTGAGCAAACTTGGAGAATGACTGCTCCTTTTACAAATAGAGGTAGGAAGGACTACATCACAGTCATATTTTCTGATTTCGGTTTTTTTTTTTTTTTGGTGGCATTTAAAAAAATTTGAGATATAATTTACATAACATTAAATATACAGTGGTTTGGCCGGGCGCAGTGGCTCACGCCTGTAATCCTAGCACTCTGGGAGGCCGAGGCAGGAGGATTGCTCAAGGTCAGGAGTTCAAAACTAGATTGAGCAAGAGTGAGACCCTGTCTCTACTAGAAATATAAAGAAATTAATTGACCAACTAAAAATATATAGAAAAAATTAGCCGGGCATAGTGGCACATACCTGTAGTCCCAGCTACTAGGAGGCTGAGGCAGTAGGATCGCTTGAGCCCAGGAGTTTGAGGTTGCTGTGAGCTAGGCTGATGCCATGGCACTCTAGCCTGGGCAACAGAGTGAGACTGTGTCTCAAAAAAAAAAAAAAAAAAAAAAAATATATATATATACACACACACAGTGGTTTTATTCACAATGTTTCATAGTATTGCCACTAATTTCAGAACATTTCCACCAGTCCCCCACCTCTGTTCCCTTTAGCAGTCATTCCCCATTCCCTATTCCCCACCCCAATCCCCTCTACTTCCCCCTTCCCCTGGCATGTTAAGGTACCTCTGGGAAGTGAGGGCCAAAGCCTCTGATGTCAGTGGCCTTGCCCTCCTGGTTTCAAGATGGCTACTGTAGCTCAATCATGATAGTCACACTACAATCAGGACAGGAGAGGGTGCAAGTGCTGTACCCCTGGCTGAGTCAGCCCCTGTTGAAAAGCTGTTCTGAAAGCCTCAGTCAATGACATGGCTTACATCTTATTGCCACTCCGTTATAGGGGAGACTGAGGCACATAGAAGGACACATTGCTACCCCAAGTAAAATCAGAGTTCTGCCAGAAAAGAAGGGGAGAATGGATTTTGTGTATACAACTAGCAGTGTCTGCCACAAATATTCATATAGTAAATAAATTTAAAAACATTGTTACATTTGATATTCTTTTCCAAGTAGTGACACAAAAGGACACATTATAGAAAGACTGTGATCTTCATGGTCTTAACCACAAAAGGTTAGATCTGTAACCATGGCAACCTAAATTTCTATTAAGTCCATATTGAATCTTTCATATATGATTTATCTCAGTCTTGTTTTTTTTCCATCTATCACTGCATAAGTAATAGGTAACACTTGTATTATTCACCCAGTTTGCCAAGCAGTATGAACTTAGCCTCAAATTGTGTCTCAAACTTAAATGACATCCTGTAACTCTACTGTTTTAAGATGTTTAATAAATATATGTATATGTGTCTTTACCATTCATAGTTTCAAATATTTTTGAAATATAAAACTTTAAAAATTTAAATCAAATTAACATATGCACAAAGATTCAAAAAATCTCAAATTGTTCCTGAAAAGCAGCAGTCACCACATGCTGCTCCATCTTCCTAGCCCAAATCCTGAAAGTTCTATAAGACAAATAATTTAACCATTTTTTCTTCAATTCTTGTGGTTATATCTTTATTATGTATATGCTATGTGGGTTTGGGCCATAATCGCAAAAAATACAATCCCAAACACCATAATCTTGAATGTTGAAATATAGAAACATCAAAATTCCTAAAGTCTAAAATCCCAAAAATCACAATTCTGAAAGATCAAAATCCCTAAAACATAATTGTGGAAAAAACGATTTAAAAAAGTTATTTAAAAAACTGTTGTTTTTTTTTTTTACATTTTTAAAAGGAGATTTATTTGAGAAACAAAAGCATGACAACATTTTGCAGACCACTTTACTCAGTAAGATAGGCAATAATAACATACATATTTTTGCAAGTATAAAACTCAATTACACTAATGACAGTTGTACAGTATAACAGCTATGGGCAGACCAACTGTATTCATAAGGAAACAGGTCAAAAAACAAAATGCATAAACACATATCATTATGGTTGGTAATTATGCACCCAACTTCATAACTGTGGTCATCTGAAATACCATGACAGACAACCTGTCTTTTTTCACGATCAAAATCTGTGATAGGTCACCACTGCATACACAGTCGCCCAAAGAGCTGAGATTTTGAAAGATTTTATCTTTCACAAATGCAGATGTGTGAAATGGACATCTCTACATTTATTAAGGAAGTTTCAACATTTTTACGTACATGCATATTGCTTACATACAAACTTAATGTTGTGATAATACACTTCCATGGAGTCAAATTTCCAAAAATGCATGAAATGAATTAGAACACTCTAAAAGTCTTTATATAATTTATACCTCTAGTATTGGAAGTGATGTGAAGGTGAAATACATAGCATAGCAAATTGTAAAAAATTATATTGGCAATTTAAAATAGTGGGGAAAAAACTGAAAAAAGAAAATAATAAAGAAAAAAACTAAAAATAAAATTTGACATATGAAAAAGGGTATTTCAGGGCTAGATTATAGGCTGAAGTTTTCATCATTTTGGCTTCTTGTGACCAATCCACTCATCTGAATTTTCCACCAAGTGCATTAGGCCGAATAGATAAAACATTTTATTGGTAACACCTTGAAATTCACTCTTAGAAGACTTGATTGCACCTAATTCTGTCATTATGTTAACGAACGTACAGGGGGAGGTGTTCTCCCTGTTGCTCACTGCACAGAAAGCCAATTATTGAGACAAGGATTGTCCAGGAAGAAATGAGATTTACTACAGAGGATGTCAGCCAGGAGGTAGGAGGACTACCTTAAATTTGCCTGACGGTCAGGGTTTTTTCTAGAGGTGAAATGAATAGTGCATGAAGTGAGTGAGCATCATAACATGTTTGGGGTGGAGTGTAAGGCACGCAAGCACAGTGAGAAATCATACTGGCACGTACATCACATGATCAAAAAATGGTGGATAAGCCCCCCCAGGGTGGAGATTTTAGTAGTACAATGAGCTAGGGGGTAATATTGGTCATTCTTGCAGTGTTGTGTGCTTGTGGGTTGTGGGGAGTAGGTTGCTCAGCGGCTCCTTGGGCAAGATTTGTGGTGGAATACTACTTATCTTGACTTCTCTAAACAGTGGGGTAGTGTAAAGCCTTCTGATTATCTTGTTACTGCAAGGAGGGTCCACAGTTTCTGAAAAACAGCTCAAAAGGGCAGGGATCAGTAAAACAGAAAATTACAAAATCCTAGTCAGCAAATATCACTGGCCTGGGAAGTTGAAAAATAAGAAGTTGCAAAAAGGTGTTTTCTTTTAGGGAGCCGGTTACAATTATGGTTTGGAGATTCAATTGAAATCCATTTTCTTCTGTAACGTTCACCAAACCTTTAAGTAAGTATTTATAAAGGGCTTCACTTTTCTCCAGTCATTTATACATAAATGAATGAATAACTTCTAGAATTTTCGGGTCCAACAGGCATATGAATTGTATAGAATTGTTAAAAATAGTGGGGATAATTTTGAAAGTGCCATCCATTAACCAAAGTGAAGCATGCACTAGTTTTTCTGTTAGATTTAGTGGTAAATATAAGAAGTCTATCTTCTTTGACAGTCAAATTCCTAACCAATAATAGTTCATCATTTAATGTATTTTGTCTGACTGGAGGAACCTTTATATCGATAAGAATCTTTGGTTTGGAAGGTCAATGAGCTTGTCAGATTCTTTTTATTCTTTAAGGAAGGGCATTTTTGAAGGTAAACATGGCGCTATATGCAAAGGGGCAGAAGTCATACACGACCGAATAATTTGGCAGGGGAGATTTCTTGTATCTTTTGCCTGCATTTTCACTTATTCTGTGATCTGTGAACCACTGAAACGCTGGCAGCAGATCTTCCCCACCTAGTCCATGCAGTCCACTCAGATTTACACAGCAATCTCTGGATACACACTCATAGACCACCCGAAATAATGCTTTACTGGGTTTCTAGCTGTTCCTTAATCTAGTCAAGCTGACGACTAAAATTAAGTCCACAAATGCAGCCCTTGTCAACTGGGCACCCAGACCTGTGTCCTTAAACCATACTTAATTTCCAAACAGAGACAATAACAAGGTTAGTTCTATCTACATCATGCTACTAACATGATGCAGCTATCCTGTACACAGCAGAAAACACATTAATCCTTTCCTCAGAATCAGGCTTTCAGACTTTTAACATTTGGGATTTTAATCTTTCAGGATTGTGATTTTTAGGATTTTAGACATTAGGAATTTTAGACTTTAGGGATTTTGATCTTTTAGGATTTCAACATTTGGAATTATGGCATCTGAGAATGTGTCTTTTGGAATTATGGTCAGCACCAACACTATGTATATGCCTAATATATAGTGTGTATACTATCCTATACAGTATACATACTATATATATCTAATATACATATATATTATAGATTTATATGTAGACATATGTATCTATAATATGTATGTATGTATATGTTCAACCACTGTATGTTATCATTATGTAAAGTTCTGCCAGAATCGACATAGGATTCTTTAGACTCATTTTAGAGCTTCGAATGAAGTAAATTTAGCATCATCACTTTGAAAATAGACTTAAATTCTAATCAATATGGTTATATATGTATTTGTAATGTTAATAGTAAATTATTACAGGGTAGTTAAATATTTCACTTCAATATTTATCAGCTAGTTTTTCTTTTATTCATTTATTCAAGAACCATGTCCCAAGCTCTGGTCTAGGTGCTGGGGATACAGTGATGAACAAGACAGAAAAAAATCCTGTCCTCATGGAATTTACAGTTTACTATACAGGTAGGAAATAAAAAAGTAAACAAACAGACATAATAATGTCTTGTGGTAATGAGTACTGTGCATATGCAGAAAACATACTGGGGTGCACTGATGATTTAGATACATTGGTCAGGGAATGTCTGTAAGGAGGTGCCATTTATGCAGAGGTGTGAGTAATGAGCCAGACATGAGAATGTCAGGGGAAGAGGATTTTGGGCAGAAGGAACAGTCAGTGCAAAGGCCATGAGGTGGGAATATGTTTGACATGTTCATGGAGCCAAAGGAGGCAAGTTTGGCTGGAATGGAGTGAGAAAAGAGGGGTTACTAGGAGAAGAGGAAGAAACATTGGGGAGAGGCATGGAGGCTGTGGTAACCAGAATACATTTTATTTTGAGTGTTATGGGAAACAGCTAGAGGGTTTTAAGCTGGGGAAGGAACTGATTTGATTTTATTTAAGAAAAGAAAACCCCCTCCCTTGGCTGCTTTATGGAGAACACACTGTAGGAGGGCAGAACTGGAAGCAGGTAGACTAGTTAAGGAGGTTCTTGCAGTAGATGAGTTGAAAGATTATGGCAACTTTAGGTATAAAAACATTACCCATTTTTATAGATATAGTTGGGACAGAATTAAGCTGTTTTTCAGGAAGTCTTCAGTAAAGTGTGGGGACTAGAAATAATTTAGAAAATGAGTGCGATGCATGGGTTTGAATATTTAACTATGTGTGGTGTACAAATATGCCCTGATCTCACCTTTGGGCCTTTGCACATGCTCTTCCACTTGTAATGCTGTTCTACTCTCATCATACTGAGTTTTGCTCCTTATTAAAATCTCAGCTCTTAGACCCATTTTTTAACAACTCTGCCCTAAAGGCACCCAAGACTGGGTCATGTGTCTGTCCCATAAACTCTCATTTGCGTTTAGGTTTATGCATCTTACAGCTCATAATTGTTTTATATTTTAATTGCCAGTTTACTTACTTGTCTATCTTTCCCACTAGACTGTATACTCTTAGGAGCAGGAACTGTATCTTACTCGTCTCATTCTTTACACTTAGAATTAGACAATAAAAATATTTGTGAATAGGCCGGGCGCGGTGGCTCACGCCTGTAATCCTAGCTCTCTGGGAGGCCGAGGTGGGCGGATCGTTTGAGCTCAGGAGTTCGAGACCAGCCTGAGCAAGAGCAAGACCCCGTCTCTACTATAAATAAAAAGAAATTAATTGGCCAACTAATATATATAGAAAAAATTAGCCGGGCATGGTGGCGCATGCCTGTAGTCCCAGCTACTTGGGAGGCTGAGGCAGCAGGATTGCTTGAGCCCAGGAATTTGAGGTTGCTGTGAGCTAGGCTGACGCCATGGCACTCACTCTAGCCTGGGCAATAAAGTGAGACTCTGTCTCAAAAAATAAAAATTAAAAAAAATTAAAAAAAAATATTTGTGAATAATCAATGTTTACCTGTGTTTATTAAATACATCTGAGTTAGTTACCTGATTCTTAGATTATGTCTATGTGAAAAAAATATTCCATCAATAGACTGGAGTAGGTAATTTCCTTAACCCTCAACACATAACGAATGGAATATCTGTGTTTGATACCTCTTTTAGAAATTTCTCAAACTCCATCAGCTTATGCTAATGGCTTTTTCTGTCATCGGTGAATAGATGGTGGAAGGGCCCCTTGGGATTCGTAAGTGTTGAAAGGATGTTGCTCTTCACTGGGGGCATGTTGTCAGTTTCCCTCTCTGGGAATTTCTGGCAGTAAGTAGGAAGGGTGGAGGGAACAATCTAAGTAACATGCTATCTAGGAAAGACAGCAGGTCCAATTAGGCTATAGGAGAAGGTGTATTCCTTTTCATCATCACTACATGGTTTATTCCATGTAGTGCTGCTGACTTGTAAAGTAGGTGAGGCAACAACGATATGCAAGTTCACGACTTAATACCAACACCATCTTGAACAGGGTCAGTGGGAAGAGCATAAGATCTACAGTACCTTATAAGAGTTTTGTTTTCCCCTTTGTGATGCAATTCTCGACCTGAAATATAAACCCTTTTCAAACCTCTTCTAGACTTTCCTTTAAGGTAGAATCAGCCATTGGTTTGAAACTTTAGTGAGCATAAGAATCACCTGGAAAGTACATTAAAACCAGATTCCTGGACTCCACTTGCAGATTTTCTGTTTCTATAGATCTGAGAAGTGGCCTGAGAATTTGAGTTTCCAAAAAACTCTCAGGTGTTGTCAGTTCATGAACCACTCTTTAAATAGGAAAGAGACAGACCACATGTTTCCAATTTCTCTTTACTTCAGTTGCATGTGCTTTCTCTTTTCATAATACTAATATGTGGGGCTGTTCACTGCTGGGGATCTCAGGAATATGCATAATACAGCCTTCACCAAAACCTTCCATCTACTTACCTGGTCAACGTCTTACTGTGTTCTGGGATTCTCTCACCCTTATGGTAAAAAGACTTCTGTTTGCACAGTTCTGCCTGTTTTGTCTCGTGTTTTGTCTCTCTCTTCTGTGTGGTTCAGTTTCTTGAATTATCTGCCAATCCCTTTTATATCTATAATGTCTTTCCCTCCGTCTTTATAACGGAGTACCTTTTTGATTCTCCTGCAGATCAGTTCTTCTCACTCATCATTCCTCCACATTTAACATGTATCTTTTAAAATATTTTTATAGCCCTGTAAAAATTCCATTTGTGATACTGTCCTGTAACTTTATTGCTTTGCTGCTCTTTTTCTTCATATTCATTTGTTATCACGATATACTACCATCAGGAAACATTATTATAAATCTGCTTATAAAACTACATAAAAATATCTAAGCTACTGATCCTTTCTTCTGTATCCTCTTGCCAAACTCAATTGCTGTATGTATTATAGAAGCAATGTCTTTTGGCCTCTTTGGAGATTAGATCTATCCTCTGTGACTTCTCAATGTATTTTTTACTAATTATTTTTCAATTAGGTAGAACATACATTCAGTTACATTCACCTTTTTTAGTGTCCAATAATGAGTTTTGACAAACACAGTTGTGTAACCGCCACCACAATCAAGATATGGAACAGTCCCATCACCCCAAAAAGTTCCGTGTGCCCCCTCATAGTACTCTCTCCCTTTTACTCCCAGCCCTTGACAACCACCGATCAGCTTTCTGTCTTTATAGTTTTGCCTTTTCCAGAATGTAGAATGACACATTATATGTGAGGCTGGCTTCTTTTTCTTTGCATAATGCATTTGTGATTCATACATGTCATTGCTTATATCCATAGTTCATTCCTTTTAATTGCTGTGTAGTATTCCTTTGTGTGGATCTACAACAGTAGTTTATCCATTCCCAATTTAAAAAAATTACTATGTCCTCTCCTCCTCTAAATTGAAGGTGTTTTGTTGTTGTAATTTGGCTTCTTGGGTGCTAAAAAGCAAATTTCCAAATTTTCTTGTATGTTCTGGGTGAGAGTAAAAACTAAGTTGCAATAGGTACTAACAAGCCCCATATTTCTGTACCTGACACATTCCTGATGTTTCTTTACTTAGTCCCATGTTAACCAACTCTCAAGTAGGAGCTCAAATGTCAGACATATCTATCCCAAAGAAGCCTGTTCTAATGCATCCTTTAGGATCAAGGATCTTCCAACTTGCAATTTGCAGGAATGTTCTGAGATCTATTAGTTCAGGATATGAAATCCCATAGCATTCTTGACTTCTGTCTGAGATGGAACTCCCATAGTTTTGCAGGCTGGGTAACTAAAGTATAAGATACCATGGTAGTTGGCCAATGTGGAACGGCCTGATCTAACACAGATCTTCTCTGTCTAGGCAGAGAAAACATAACCAAGGCCAACAATACTACCCAGCCTATATGTTCAAAGTATGAACATGATGTAATGTATACCCTATAGATTCTAAGAGTTATTTCCATTTTAGTTAATTCCCATGAGTACTGGGGCTTCAGAGCCAAGTTATGGTCAAATATATCATTGGTATATTTGGTTCTGTAACTAGAAATAAAATAAAAACATCAATGTTTTATTACATTTAAACTTGAATTTTGTCCTTGCATTTAAAGAAGAAATCATAAAAGCTGAGGACAGCTAAATTTTATGCCATGTATACTCAATCCTTGTAATAAGCGTTTTGTTTTATTTAGCATTTAAAAATAGAATGAATATATAGTTCAGCATTTCATTATACTTTGGTTTTAGAATATTACCCATTTCCTCCCTAAAAATCTTCCTTTCCCTTTTCATTTTAAAGGAAATAATTTTTAGAAACACTTTCTGAATACATTCAGATATTAAACATTTTATTTCATTTACTTACTATACTTAAATATATTAGTACCCTCTTGTCCATGGAGGATAGAGTCCAAGACCCCCAGTGGATGTCTGAAACCACAGATAGTGCCCAACCCCATATATGCTAAGCACTTATCACACACTGTAGCCATAACTTTTGCAGTTTGGCGTATGACAGCAAAACTAGCAAAAATGTCTTTTGCCTTCTTCACAGTTGCACAGATAGAAGATTCATTCATGCTTAGCCACCTCAGCACAGGATTTTTTTTCCTTACTTTTACATTTTCACGTAAAGGTGGCACTTTATGGTTTCTCTTTGCATAGCTAAATTGCCAGTGTCACTACTCTTGTGCTTTGAAGCTATTATTTTTTTAAAATGTATTTATTTATTTATATTTTCGTAGAGATAGAATCTCTCTATGTTGCCCAGGCTGGTCTTGAACTCCTGGTTTAAAGTGATCCTCCCACCTCAGCCTCCCCAAGTGCTAGGATTACAGGGGTGAGCCGCTGCACCCATCCTGAAGCCATTCCTAAGTATTATAAAGTAAGGGTTACTTGAATACAGCACTGTGGTACTGTGAGATCGATCTGATAACTCAGACAGCCACGAAGCTATCAATGGGCGGGGAGCCTGCACAGCCGGGACACGCTGGGCAAAGGGATGATTCACGTCCTGGGAGACATCTCGAGATTTCATCACACCACTCAGGACGCAGGCAATTTAAAATTTATGAATTGCTTATTTCTGGAATTTTCCATGTAATATTTTTGGACCGCAGTTGACCACAGGTAACTGCAACTTCAGGAGGTGAAACTGTGGATAAGGGGGACAACTGTAGATGGAAGTTAAGTCAGAAATTATATAATTTTTAAAAAGGTAGACAAGCTGACATTTCTTTTCATCCTTCTTTTATACAGGCGTCTGCTTCAGAATGGTAAGTCAATACAATCTGTTTATTTATTTATTTTTGCCATTTTTTTCTGCTGTTATTTCTAATCCCAGAGATTGAGGGGTTTTCTACTTAGTGCGAGTCTACTGCTTATTTCCTGTCCTTGATAGCAAATGAAGAAATACATGTGTTTCTTTGAAGTTACTGATTGAAATTACTTTAGTAGAAGTGAAAGAGTGCTCTCCCTGAGATTTTCATTAAAGCTAAAAACATTACAGCTTTCCTAGTTTTTAGTTAAAACTTGCTATGACTTTCAAAAGTACCTCTCTTGGGGTGATTTGAATTAAACATTTTGATTAGATATATTGAATACAAGGATGGGTCTTAAACATGTTCTGGAGATGAAAGAAACCCTCTAGGTAAGGGTATGTATCTTCCACTGCAAAATGAAAAATGCTAATGTTGCATAAAGAGGTGGTTCCAAGGTTTTTAGCAGTTAAAGCCAAAAACCTTGTTGCTTTTTAAATTTTAATTTTTTAAAAAATATTCCTTTCCTAAAAGTTAATTGTGGCATGTGTTTTTCACCTGCTATTTGAGCTGGGAGTCACTAGATAAGGTTCCCAATCCCTCAGGGTTCCAGTAAAGTCTCTGTATTTTGAGGTAGCCCCTTCTCCCACAATTCAGATTGCCTCCCTTTTCATTAGCATCTGGTAAGAGCTTGACTTATTTTCAGAACTAACTCCTCTATCAATCTTAGCTGTAACTGTTTTGGTTTGTGTTGTTTCATCTGGTTGGGGATGTAGAGGGTAGAGATCTTGATCACCCTGTCCTCCAAATAGGAGAAGAGTATGGTTTTGAAAAGTTCTAGTATACTGGATCCACAGGAATTTTAGTATGATGTAGTTAAAACAATTCAAAATCACAGTGTTGCTAGTTGTATAGCATAACTGAATTTGGAACTAGGAAAAGGAATTTAAAAAACTATTAAGAATAATAGGGGAGATTAATTCACCCATAGGAAATTATAACATTTCTGTGCCAAGTCTAGTGCTAACAGAAAACATCAGAATCTTTTAATCATACAATAATTGCAAACCAGCATGTCTAGGCTAATGTTCTTGCTAGTTTAATTTTCTTATTAAAGGAAAATTATTTCCCCCATTTTTGCTGGAAATTTCAAAGTGTTTTAGTCTCTGTTTCTGTTTGTTGATCATAAGTGATTATTTCCCCTCAGTGGTTAAGCATCTTGGGTTAGTCCTCATTTGGAACCCTGATTCACAATGTCATTTAGTGTTAGCAGGCATGAGGGCAACGCAACTGAATTTTATGGATCCCAAAACACACCATAGAAACAGTTTCTGAAACAATTCCCACTATCAGTTTATTTATTTTTTTTAAATGTGCTTGTCTTTGCCCAAAGTGGAATTTAACAAAAGATACCAATGACGTGAAGATTCTTATTAACAGAGGTGTTACTATAGGCCAGCTACACAATTGTTGGCATGGGCTACGTTTTAGGGAAAAAAATAATTATCAGGTTAGTATTTTTTGAATGTTAGAATCAAGTATGTTATGAATTCAGACTTTTGATGATGGACTTCATCTCTTTTGTTTTTTCCTGAAACCAGTACACAGAAGGTGAAGCTAAGAAAATAGGAGTGGTTGGCTGGGTGAAGAATACCAGCAACGGCACCGTGACAGGCCAAGTGCAGGGCCCTGAAGAGAAGGTCAATTCCATGTGAGTAGTAAGACTTGTAACACACATATGACATTTATGAAGCTGTTTTAATGTTTTGTTGGACATTAAGAATAGTACTGATGGACCAGATACTGTTTGTAGATTATAACCAAACTAACATGTTTTTAGGCAGGCCAGTGTAGAAATTCTCAGAGTTGGGAGTGGCATCTCTATGTTCGCAAATGGATTTCCAACTTGGGCAGGCCTCAGGAAGAGCTGTTGCATCACTCTCTTTATGAAGTTGTCCTGTTGTGTCCCCTCCAGCAAGGGGGAAATGTCCAGGGCCCAGGTAGTCCTTATTTGAAGTGTTGTGACAGAAGCATGGAAGCATAGTACCTTAGGATGGCTCATGAAGTTCTTAAAGTAGCCTTCAAGGCAAAAAAGATTTTCATCTCCTTTTTATTGTTTAAGGACCTTATTTACCTCATTGTAATTTTATTTTTACTGTCAATGAAAGAGTGTCTGGTTGCCAAAATATGAGTCCTTACAGTCCAAACGAGGACAGATTAAGTAATATGGCAAAAGTACCTTGTGTACACAATGTCGTTTTCCAAAGGCCTTGTGTTTTTAATTTCCTAACTTCCACTGCTCTTTGTAGTCTTTTTATTTTATTTTATTTTGTCACTTGTCAGAATACATAGTCTTTTTAAAAAAAAATTAAAAAAATAGCTAACATTTATTGACCATTTACAACATGTTGGGCAATATGCTAACACTTCACATGGTTTATCTCATTTAATCTTTGCAACAGATCCTATTAGGTAGTTACTAAGTAATACCCAATTTATTTTATTTTATTGTTTACAATTTGTTTTTTTTTTTTGCTATTTAATGTTGTCAGATAGCAAAAGTAATAGTTTTTGCTTATTGTAGTAAGTGAAGAAATATAATGCAGAGAGGTATAGAGGCAAAGCTAGTCATCTATACCTTCCTCTCTGTTCCCTTCCCTTTAAGTAACTTGTGCCATGACTTGGTGAATACTTGACACAGTTTTCCCTTTCACTTAAAATATTTAAGTATGCATTTATAATTAAGGTTTTGCTTGTTTTTTACTGAAATGGAATACTTTATGCATACTTTCTATAACTTGTATTTTCATTTTATGGACATTCTCAACAATCAGTAACTATATAATTACCAACTAACTCCTTCTTTTTTCTAATTTCTTTATTTATAGATACATACTTGTGTTTGTGTGTAAAACCACACCCAACTTGAAAAGTGGTGTCTAAAAATTCAGTTCCATAAAATTTAGGGTAACAGTTAATGAAAAACAATATTTTTCAGTAGGATTGTCACAAAATGCACAAAATATTATGGGATTTATGTTGTACAGAACTAATAGTTAAATGGACGGGAAAATGCCAAATGATAAGGTAGTTTAAGAATGGAGACTGAGGAGGATGGAAGCTCATGCCAATTAAGTTATATTCCTAGTCCACGTTATAGCAGGTCTTTGATTAATTTACTTTAACAAACTGAATCATATCATACATTCTGTTCATTTTTTCTTTTCGACTCCTACATTCTCCAGCCTCCTTCTCAAGTATAATAATTTATGTTAGCAAGCTCGTTTGTATCCTTCCATTTGTCTCGAAGTTCACTTTCTCTCTCTTTCTTTCCCTCTCTGTCACACAAATGCATGTACATTTATGGGTTTTGATCAATATTTGCTTTTTAAAAACCATTGCATATAACCTCTGCAACTCACTTTTATCATTCAAAGATACATCCAGGAAAATCCTTCCAAGTCAAATAGTATAGCTCTAATTCAATTCTTTTTAATGATTGCTTAATATCCCACAATATATAGATGTATTTATTACCTCATTTCTGGGAACTCATTTTTTTGTTTCTTGTTTTTTGCGATAAGAACAGTGCTGCAATAAACATTTTATTGGTGATTTTATTTTTATGGGATAAATTCCCAGAAGTGTGATTTGTTAGTTGAAGTATAAAAATATGTTAAAATATTTCAGACTGCTTTCTAAAACAGCTGTAAACAATTTACATTTTTTCCTCCTCATCCTGTTGTCAATTTATATTATCTTATTATGCTCTAATTTTTCTTTTATCTGATTGGCTATAGAGTGATGATTATTTTTTATTATAATTTGCATTTCTTTAATTGCTAGTTAGTTTGAGTATCTTCATGCTTGTGGCTATGTGGATTTGATTTCATGAACTCCCTTTTTGCATCTTTTATCCCATTTTCTATTAAGTTGCTTGTCTTTTGCCAATTTTTAAGAGCTCTTTGCATATTGGTGAGAATTACTAGCCTATTACCTATAATCTCTTTTGCAAGTAGTTCCCCAAATCTATCATTTGCCTATTAGTTTTGTCTATGGTAGCTTTGAAACATAAATTGTTATTAATTTTATTGACAGAAATATGGCTATCTTTTCTCTCTGGTTAAGAAACAGATTGTAAATGTTGTCTCCTAGATTTCCTTCTAACTTTTGATGCTTTATTTATTACTCTTAAGCATTTACTCCATCTGGAATTTGTTTTTTATTTATAATAAGAGATAGGGGACTATTTTCTACCAGATGGATAGCCAGTTGTGCCAGTGCTATTTATTAAATAATCACTCTTTCCCCTACTGAATTGAATTACATTTTGTCATATATTAAAATCTCATGTAAACTGGATTTTATTTCTGCATTCTCTGTTCTGTTCCACTCATCTATTTATCTATTTCCATATTAGTACCCTGTATCGATTTAATTACAGTGGCTTTATAGTATATTTTTTCTCACTATTCTTTTTTATTCCTTTATTTGTTTTCCTGGGTATTTATTTTCTCTCTAAACTTTAAGATACTATTATCCATTTAACTGGAATTCTATTATATTTATTTTTTTAAAAAAAAACTTCCCTGATGGTCTCACACATATGATTTAAAAATAAACCTTATTTTTGAGAACAGTTTTAGATTTACAGAAAAAATTGTGAAGATGGTACGGAAAATTTTCATATACTCCTCACCTAGTTTTCTTACTATTATAATAACATTTTACATTAATATTATACATATGTTACAATTGATGGACCAATATTGATATACTAGTACTAACTAAAATCTATACTTTATTCAGAGTTCCTCAATTTTTGCCTGTTGTCCTTTTTATGCTTATCCCATTATTTTATTTTCTTTTAGATTGGACATTTTAATGATATTTAATCTTCCCATCTAAGTGCATGGGTGTCTTTCCATTTGCTTCGACTTTAAAATTTATCCTTCAATATAATTTTATAGTTTTCTTTTCTTTTGAGACAGAGTCTCACTTTATTGCCCAGGCTAGAGTGAGTGCTGTGGCATCAGCCTAGCTCACAGCAACCTCAAACTCCTGGGCTCAAGCAATCCTGCTGCCTCAGCCTCCCGAGTAGCTGGGACTACAGGCGTGTGCCACCATGCCCGGCTAATTTTTTTCTATATATATTAGTTGGCCAATTAATTTCTTTCTATTTATAGTAGAAATGGGGTCTCACTCTTGCTCAGGCTGGTCTCGAACTCCTGAGCTCAAACGATCCGCCCACCTGGGCCTCTCAGAGAGCTAGGATTATAGGCTTGAGCCACCCCACCCGGCCTATAGTTTTCTTTTCTTTCTTTCTTTCTTTTTTTTTTTTTTTTTTTTTTT